>PVJA010044991.1:0-15873 GCA_004027025.1 Myocastor coypus
AAAAAAAAAGTTAGCATCTCAAGAGTCGATGAGCAATGAACAAAGCCCAGCCACAGCTGTGATCTGTTACTTGGGAATTCCAGAAAGCTGGGATTCAAGGAGGCAGATAACAGCTTATCCTGATGGCTCTTTGTTATCTCCTCCTTTGCCTGGGATGTTAATGGTTGTCTCCTCCCCTTCTTGGAATCTTTATAATTAGCATTTGTGTGAACCTAGCTTTAGGCAAATAGTGAAGGTCTACAGAGATTGTAGTCTTTCTTTCCTAAAGTGATTATGCATGTGAGCATGTTCCTTATCCCTAAATAAAACTGAGATGCTTCTGGGTCTCTGGGCTCAGTTTGAGGGAAACAATTCTGTTAGACCTCTGAAGCGAAAGTTATCGGGTCTTCTCATAGTTTCTTTCAGCTCTGACTCATAACATACAACAGAGGTTGAAAAATATCTCCTAAAACTATTGTGGTAGAAGATAAATATCGTAAGTTCTCTGATGTGTTTGCAAACATCTTTAACTTAGCTTACCCTGGATCCTTCCAGAGCTCAGGGTAAAGGATGTCTTGTATTTCCTCATGGTGATTTATGTCTTAAATGTCTCTCAAAGGCTTGGTTACCAACTTATGTCACTATTGTAGGAGTATTTGGAGCTTTTGGTAGATGAGGCCTAGAAGAAGGAAGTTAGGTCATTGGGGATGCGGCTTGGAAAGAGATTTGGGGGCCATGGTCCTTCTTTTCTCTTCCATCTTTGCTTGTGGTTACTATGAAGTCAATTGGCTTCCTTTTGCCAAGTGAATCTGAAACAATACTCTTGCTCACTGTATCTCTATAAGTAGTAGACTATCCAAGTGATCATAAGGTGAAGCCTCTGAAACTCTGAGCCAAAATAAATCTTTTCTACTCATAAGTTGAGTTTCTCAGGTGTTTTGTCATAGACATGTAAAGCTGACTCACATATTAACTCTTTTTTTTTTTTTTTTTGTCTTTTTGAGATAGGGTCTCACTATCCAGTTCAGGACTTTTGTCAACATCCAGGCTTTGAGACCCTGAAGGGAAAACCAATTACTCAGCATTCCTAGAAGATTCTGTCTCAGCTCCTAAGGGAAGATAAGGCAGGGTAGAGGACATTGGTATCAGGTAGAGGATGTGGTGACTACCTCTGTCCTGAGTGGAGAACCTGAGGACCCACTTAACCTCTGAGAGCCACAGTTTTCTAACTGCTGCAAAAGCATAACACATGTGAAGATTAACATAAAATTGGTGTCTTAGTTACCTTCTCAGCGTGGGGACACAATTCTAACACCTACATCTTAAAGAAGAGAATTTTATTAGAGTTCTTCATTCAGTCCATAGTCAGCCAGGTCAGAAGTGGAATTGGCATGGTGAGTGGCTCTGGCGGAAGAGGAGAGCTGCTTAGATCATGGTGACCAGGAAGCAGAGAGAGAAGGGAGGAGCCTGAAAGGGAGTTGGCCCTCCAAAAGCAGTGCCTCTTGTGACTACCTCCTCCTACCAGGCCTCGCCTCCTGCAGCATGTCCAGCTGTGAACTCATCCATGAATGGATTCACTGGGGAGGACAGTAACCCTGATCCAATCACTTTCCAAAGGCCCCACCTCTGAACAAATGAGAGTCTGGCAATCCTCCAAATCCAAGCCTTAATGTTGGTCAAGGCTGGGATCATTGCTCAGTGCTCAAGAAGTGCAAATAAAAAGGGGTTCTCAGCACTGTCCTCCTACACTGCTGTATGTAGGCACAGGGTCATTGGGAGCCTCCCAAGGCCCACACTGTTCACAGACATTTCCTGAGGGGGCCTGGCTCTCATATGTTTGATTGTTCAGTCTTTTCTTCCTGGCTGTTCCTTTAGTGCAGACTGGATTTGCACATCAAGATAATTGATAATTTCATTCTGTGTCTGCTTCCTGAATGTGATTTCCCTGCATAAGTAAATCTCCAATAAATGATTAATCAAAACTTCATAATGTTTGACTTTCTGAAGATATTCATTATTCAACTAGGAAACTCATAGCTCCTGCTAAGTTTTGCTGGATCATGGGATATTTTGCATATACTCATGTTCCTTTAGGTCTCCACCCAGCCTATTTTCCCACCTGCAAGGTACTAGAAGCTTCATGGAATCTGAGAAGGGGCAAAATGGGAAAGCAGGGAAGCCAACATATTTTGTGCTTACTAAGTGACCAGTGATTATTCATGTGAAGTTCCCCAACTTGAGACAGATGTCATTACTATTGTTCCCATTCCATAGAAAAGGAATGTGAGGCTTAGACTTTTATAATAATGAGGAAGTGGCTTGACTAGGAACTACTGGAGCTTGGAGTGGAAACCAATGGTACTTGGTTCCAAAGTGTCTGTTTGAATGTTTTCATCAAAGTACTCCTGACCTCAGTTCTGCTAAACTACAGAGGACCTGAACAAAGACTGAGTGGCCAAGCTGCCTGAGCTTAGAGTCCAAGAGCCAAGAGACAGATGCTGGTGGCATGAACTTATAGATGGATCCATTTTTTGCCAGGAAAATCTATGTGATCAGTGGGTGCTCTGGGGAGGAGGTAACCTTTCTTTTTGGAAATGAAGCTCGCCAGGGAAGGGACAGATTCAAGCGCTAAGTCAACTCAATTGCCCGAGCAAGGTACTTGTAACAGCTTAACAGACACAAAGGCTGAATTAAGAAGTTTGCTCCCAAGCTGTGGTGCTGAAGATTGAATCCAGAGCCAAATGTATGCATCATGTGTGTTCTGTTGCTAAGTTGTATCCCTATCCCCAATCTCAGCATTGTGAAGGGGAGTTTCAATGTGTCCTAGTGTCCTCACCAGTGGGATGCAATACATGACTCCCAGAATTTAGAGAAGTTTATTTTGGCTCCCATTTTTGGTCCATGGTCAGCTGCTCCAAGGCAGAAGCACCATGGTGGAAGAGTCTGGGAGAGGAAAACTGATCACGTCATGGCAGACAGGGAGCAGAGAGAGAAAGGGAAGGCAAGGAGAGTGATAAACTCTTCCCAGTGGTCTGAGCTTAGATGGCCCCTTCCCGAAGAGTAATGCACTGAACTTCAAGCAACTTCTAAAAGCCCTGTCTAGGAGCATGTGGGGCTCTTCGGCAACATCTAGATGGAAGCCAAAGCAGTCACAAATTGTAGCTGACCAGGATGTTCAAAGCTTCAAAAGGACTCACCAGCATCACATGCACATGGACACATGCACAGGTGTCAGCAAACCCATGCTCTCACCTGACACACGCTGCTGCATATGAGCCACTGCCCTCAAAGACCTGAGCTCTAGCTAGACACAGAAAGCATAGGGCCACAAGAAGCCTTAAGAAGACACAGGAAATGCACTGATCACCAAGCCTACATAGATATGTGTGGTTGGAGGACTCCTGGGTAATGAGGACTCACTATAAGTTCTCAGGACATGGGAGAGCACAAGAGCAAAGCATCCTAGACCAAGGGACCAGGGTGAGCACAGGGAGATGCAGAAAGACAGATAAGGCTGGATAATCAAGTACTAGATTCAAGTGTCCAGGGTATGTGCCATCACACATAGCTTCAGCTTTTCTGTGTTCAGTTACGCAGATGGATTGCTCTCCCTTGGTCACAGAGACCCCAGTTGTGAGAAGGAACAGTGTGTGATCTTTTCTTTCCTTAATCTCCTAAGTCTTTTAAAATTTTTTTTATTACTTTTAATAAGAGATAACAATATGAGAGTTTCAAAACATGTTAGTAGCACATTCCCAGTAGTTGAGACACTGCATATTGTTGTCCTCACAAATGTTATACAGAGCACAGTGTACAGACGTGACAAATTTTCTAATCGATATTGGTTCCGAAGGGGGGGGGGAGAAGAGAAGAAAAAGTTTTCTGGAAAGTATGAATGATGAAAGTTTTCTTCTCCTAAGTCTTGATGAAAACTTCACAGCCCTGGACCTACAAAATGCCCCAGCACGTAAGTTTCATCTGCCTGCTAATTTTTATTTCTCCCTTTTCTGGTGTGCTAGGTGAGAGACATCTCTTGATTTGTGCCCACTCTTCACTAGAATGCAAAGAGAATGATGGAAAACAAACAAACAAACCAAAAACAAAACAAAACAACAACAACAACAAAACACTTACTGAATAAAGCAAATCTGTCCTAATGAATCCTGTTCACCTGCTATGTAGTGGATCCACCTGGCGTCAAAGTGGCTCCTGTCCGATGCTGGGAGAAACACACTGGCCAGAGAAAAGCCAGCTACCTCCCAGGAGGAGGACTGTGACTCCAGACAGTGGTCAGGGCATAAGCTGTCCTTCTGGCCATGGTTAACAGGCATTGGTTTATGGTTCTCCAGGAGTGGGTGGAAGGAACTTGAGAATTGTTTTTCTTTGATTTCCTGCTCCTTCTTTCTTTGGAAAAATTTTAAACAAATTTGTTCCAGATCCAAAGGCAACAGCTGCTGCTGACTGGCACAAGGTAGAACTCTTTCGTCCAGCTCTCCTGTCACTTAGGGAGAAGTCCAGGTTTTACCTAAACTCAGTTTACTTGTGTGTGTGGCTTTGCCTATTTAAGCCATCAGGGGAGCTCTGATACTATCTGCTCCCTGGTTATAGTTTTGTGGCTACGTTGTGACCAGCTATGTGGCACTAAGCAGAAAATAGGAGGATAATTTTGATTGAACCCCCACTTTGCCCTCAGATCATGATCCTATGTCCTCAGTTATCTTATTCACCAGATCTGACACTGTGTGACTTTGGACTCTTCCTCTAAAATAAAAAATGGTCATGGAAGGGAAAGGTTTTGTATTTATTCAGGACATTGAGGCAGCAGCCAGGACAAAGACCCTCAGGAAAGAGGACCCCAGAGCCGCTGTAGAGAGTGACAAAGGGCTTGGGATTTAGCTTAGTGGTAGAAAGCTTGCCTAGAAGCCCTGGGTTCTGCCCTCAGCATTAAAAGCAAAGCAAAAATAAACTTAAAAAAGAAAGAAAGATAAAAGTGGCAAGTGTCTTCAAAGTGAAGGGGAGGATTTTGAGGAGATTCATGACAATGTGTCTTTTTCTGTATTGATTTTTAAATCCAAAACTTACACTGTACTTTTGGATCATCCCTTATGTTTCTCTGTAGCTGCTATGCAGCATTTGAGAAATGTACGTGCATCTTAAATACCATCAGGCTCACCAACTATTTTGAAAGACTTTATAAAATATTGTAGACTTGTGGCCTAAACAATAGAAATGCATCATCTCATAGCTTTGTAAACCAGAATTCCAAGATCTCAGTGTCAGCAAAATTGGTTGCTTTGAAGGTCCATGAGGAAGAATATATTCCACTTTCTCTGAGCTTTTGGTGGTTTTCCGACAGTCTCTTGTCATCTCTTAGCTTTTGCAATCACGACCCCATTCTCTGCCTCCGTCTCCACTCAGCCTTCTTCCTGTACACACCTCTGTGCCCAAGTTTCTTCCTGTTATAAAGACACTCACGATGTTTCGTGAGAGTCTGTCCTAATGAATTTACCTCTACTGACTCTATGTTCTATAATTCGGTCTCCAAATAAAGTCATACTCTAAGATACTGCTGGATAAGCTCTCAATGGATAAATGTAGGGAACACTGGGAAATTTGGTTGAAACCCTAATAGTACTTAACTTTCAGTAGCACCTAGAATCTCATCTATACCTTCAACTCCTTGGGGCAAGTGGTGAAAAGTTACCATCTTTCAAGGAATTCCATGATTTGTTTGTTTGTTTGTTTATTTATTTATTTTGTGCAGGGTCTCACTATACAGCTCCCACTCACAGTGATTCTTCTGTTTCCTGCCTCCCATGTGCTGGGATTACAGGTGCGCACCACCATGCCCTGACTCCATCACCGGCTCAGTGAGCTTCAGAGTGGGAGCAGCGCGGCATGTGGTGGTGCCAGGGATTGAACTCTGGCCCCTGTGCTTCCCTAAGGTGGTCTGCTGAGCTATACTTCTGGCCCTCCATTCTGTTTTTTCTTTTCTTTCTTTTTTTGTTATTTTTTTATTTTGGAGGGGGAAAAAACAGAAACAAATAACAAGAACAAAAAGCAACATCAATCAATAAAAGCTGTTTTCAAAATGAGAGTAGAAAATTAACAATAATTGTTATATATTGTCAGGATATAATTTGTTGCTAAATTTACCAGATATGGGCATGAAGGTTGGCCAAACAAACAGTAACAGCTTCACTAAACCTTAATATTTTCCCTTGCCTTTAGACTCTTAAAAAAGTTTTTATTTTAAAGGGAGTATGAAATAATAGATGAGATATTATAGACAATACACATTTAAAGAACAAGATGAAAAGTCTTCAACCATGCTTGTTATATTACACATTGTTACCCACAGTCCCCTTGCCCAGATTACAGATATCAGCATATAGAGTTGGGCAAAGTCAACATTTTAAACATTAACTGCTGCCTCCAAGAAACTGATAGCAATCAGTAGTACAGTCACCTCTGCCACCCTGTGTATGTACCTGCATGGCTTTCCCCCTCCATTCTGGTTTTTCACAACTTAAAATTTTGGTGTTCTGGGCTGGGGTGATACCTCGGCAGTCTAAGTGCCTGCCTGGCAAGTGTAAGGACCTGGGTTTGATCCCTGGTACTGCATACCTGGCCAGTCACCAAAACCAGGCATGGTGGCACATGCTTCTATTTCCAGAGGTGGAAAGCTGCGACAGGAGGATTGAAACCCTGTACCAAATAAACAAAATAATAAAAAATTTTAAATATTTGGTATCTCTTCCTATATAATGCTAACTCTATGGACATGGAACATGGGACTTGTTTTGATTCTCTGATTCTTCTAAGCATTTTAAGGAAGCTGCTCTTGGTTGGATGTTCTGTGTTCCACTCCCTGGCATTGCCATCACAGACATGCTCAGCCTCAGATGCCCACTGGAACAGTGCAGCAAGTTTGTGACCAAGTCTGATGTCAGAACCATTGAAGTCCAGTCCTTTGAATCCCCAGGAGGAGACCCAAGCCTTAGTTCTCTTCTCAAAGCCCACAACTAATGCCAATGCGTAGCTGTGTGGGCACATTGATCTATCAGGGTTCTGGGAGCTTGGGTCACCTGCACAGTGAGAAAACTTACTGATGAGTACATAAGGTCTACAGATGCCATTGCCCTTGTCACATGAGTACCCTGACATCGGGAGACTGAAAAACTCAGGTGAGCATATGTCAAGTATGACCTTTTGTATTTTAAACATACATATGCAAGAGGTGGGGGGAGGCATCTGTTTTGAATTTAGTGACACCGAAGTCATCGCTGGAATGTTATTTCATAAAAGTTTATTGATGCCCTAGGACTATATTTGAAAAGACCTGGTTATTCAGCCTGGATGTAGGGGTAGCTAAGGAGTCAGAGTTGAAATGTCAAAGGATGAGCCAATTTCCAAACGTGCACCCCTGAATAGGAAACCACAAATAACCCACTTCTCTTCTTTGTTTTTAGGATTGGGAATAAATCTGATGATTACTTTTTGGGAAGGTGTAAGGGTATTATGAGGCTGTGGGGATCTAAGGCTTGTCTGTATCCCTTCCTGGAATACATTTAGTATCTCCCCCCCACCATGCACCTACTTGTTAAAACTACATTGATTTGTGTCAAGTTCCATCTTATAGAAAGAATGACAAAACTGTCTAATTATGGCAAAAAAATCTGAACTAGAAATAGCTCAATTGCAAAATACAACAAACTTCAACAGGAGAACCAACTTCTAAGAACACAATCTGCTGTGAGGGAAATAGCCTTTATTACTGAAGATTGTCACAAAACGATGTACCTCGTATGCAAAAAATGCCTCACACAGTCCTTTGCACTATATATGGGGAGATCATAAAGCCAAGATTGAAAGCCATGGCATCCAGGGCACACATAAGACCTCTCACCTGCCAGAGTAAGACTTTCCAAAATATCATTCTGCTAGGAAATGTACACATTAAAATACAGTTGAAATATGAGCATGATTTATTTTATTCTGCGCTAGCGGATATAACATCTCTATATTTTTGACATCGCAGATTTTTACTGGCTATTAGAGAGAAGGTGAAGATTCTTCGAAGACAGGAGAGACGGTTGCTGAGGAGAAACAGCTCAGTAAGACAGTAGAAAATGCTAAATGAAGGGGATGAGAGCCCCAGTAGGATGTCTTTCAAGTTCCAGCAGGATGAGAAGATGCTGCAAAGGCAAGGGATGGAGTGATAGGGTCAGACAAACTGGCATTAGTGAACTAGGTTTTCTGTTATGTTTTGCAACCAGATGTTCCCCTAAAGCCTTGTGTGCTCCTACGTGGGGCTTCTGGAAGATGGCTGGATCATGAAGTCCAATAGCTGGATGAAAGGCACATGACAACTAAATGAGTCCATTCATTGATTTAGCATAGTTCTGAGTGTGATCATGGAAACCCTACCCTGGGAGTGCGTGGCATCAATACACTTGCAGCCTGGCTGGGATATAAAGCAAAATGTTGAAAGAAGAATTGCTGCTCTTGCTGCTTGCTGCCTCCTGCCTGCCCTGCCATGGACTGTTTCGCCTCTGTGGTGTCCTCTGCCTTAGAGTCAGCTGATAATGGGCTGAAATGTCTAAACGCTGTGAGCCAGCATAAGCCTTTCCTCCTTGAACTTCAGGTGTCAAGTATTTTGTCTCAGCAAAAGTAACTAGGATACTTTCCGACATTAGCCACA
The DNA here is from genome assembly GCA_004027025.1 of Myocastor coypus. Taxonomy (NCBI): domain Eukaryota; kingdom Metazoa; phylum Chordata; class Mammalia; order Rodentia; family Myocastoridae; genus Myocastor; species Myocastor coypus. Next base: position 8,684 of record PVJA010044991.1, read on the forward strand.
CCTCTCACTGAACTAAGAAAATTTCTCAAAACAGTGCTGGTGCTCCAGCGTCACTCTTCCATTTCTCTCTCTCTCTCTGTGATTCTAGGTGGTCGAAATGGGGCCTAGCAATTATGTTTTAAGATTTCCTTGGTGAGATTCTGTAAAAATTCAGGCAAGAATGAAGGGGTAGGGGGAGGGGAGGCATAATGCAGAATCAGTAGTACGGAAGGAGTCAGCAGGGTAAGAGATCCAAGGAGCAGGAAGATGGGGAAGAAGGGGAAACTTCTGACTTTGTTGGATTGGAAAATGATGGGTCTTTTCATTGGGATGCAGAGAACACAGAATTTGAGGCTGATTTCACTGGATGATGAGCAATTTAGGTATACATCTGTCTAGTTAGATGGACAATGAAAGATAATCTACAATAATCTATTATATAAGGGCCTGCAGCTCAGCGTGCAGTCAGAGGCAGCAGGACGCTAGTATTTTTCAACTCAACTCTGTAGTTGGATGAAAAATGAATACCTTTGTTCAGGATAAAGGCAACTTCCATCAAGTCACTGCAGAGTGCTGGAGTTGTGGAACTTCCCAGTCCTCCCTCTCCGTTTTGGATCATCAGACAATGACACTGGGACATTCCACACTTCATTCCAGGCTCCCCAGAATTCTCTTTGATGTGGAGATGGCAGGTCACTGGGAACTGGCTTTAAGCTTTTAATCAGTGCTAATCTTGGAGGCAGTGGTGGTGCAGAGAAGAGAAAGGGGAGTAGAAAAATGGGGCGGGGGGGGAGGAGGGAATGTTTGCAGAAGCCTCCCATTGTGAGTGGATGGCTCAGAATAAGAAAGAAGTAGCTATCAGTAATAGAAACCAGAACCCTAGATATCAGTCTCACTCAAGCAAGAATTCAGGCTTACATCATACCTCACTTAACATCAACAGAGCTGAAACTACATCACCAACGAGGGCCTCCACAGGCCTCTGCTCATCTGCCTCTGCTAGAAAGGCTGTCCTGTGTGACTTGGCAGGGTGGGGGCGGAGTGGTGGCTCTGGGCACAACCAAGAGGCCAGCTCAGTCCCCTTCTCGGTTACCACCCTTCACAGGTGCTGAGTTGTCCATCCTTCAGGTAAGAGGAAAGACACAAACACTTGTCGTTGAGATTCCTGATCCATCACTGCAAGAGATAAGTGCTCCTTACGCAGAACAATACAGAGTGGCCTCGGTGGATCTCAAGGGAAGGCTCGATGTCCTAGCAACATTTCTCATCACTTGGACTGTCTCAGTTATTCTTCTCTTGTTACTGGGACAAATATCTGACACTCAAAATGAAGGAAGGAACGGTTTATTTAGCTCACAGTCAGTGGAAGTTTCAGTCCATACTCAGCTGGCTCCAAGGCAGAGTGGCACAGGGCAGAGGGCAACAGTTCATGGTGGCAGCAAAGAGCTGAGAGCAAAGGGAGTGGCAGCAGCTCAGCAGCTAGCCAGCCTCTCCCCCCTCACATTGTAATGCAAACTACCTGCCCCAGGGGAGATGCAATATCCACACCCACAATAATCAGTTGAAAACTCCAGAAGCTGCCCCATGAGACTTTGTGGGGACAACTAGACACAAACAGAAAACAGACAAAATGCCCAGCACAGCAACTTACAGGAAAGATTTACTTTGGTTCATGTTTTCAGTCCATCCTTGGCTGGCTCCATGGCCAGATGACACAGTGCAGAGGCAGAGTGGGGAAGAGCTGCTCATGGCATGGTGACAGGAAGTAGGGGGACGGTTAAGAGAGGAAGCAGGAAGTGACCAGACCTCAGCTCCTAAGAGCAAGTCAGCTGTAGACCCCTGAAGTCAATCACCTTCCAAAATCTCTGCCTATGGTTGTATGAGGGTCTGAGGGGACACCCTAGTATAAAGCATAACATTCACGAAAAGGCTTCTAAAGGAAGAGGACTTGTCCTCTTCAGAGTTCCCTCTGGGAACTCATGCCAGCGATAACCTTTACAGTTAGCAATATGCAGGCACCATCTCACACCATCTCCAAAAACTTTCATGATCTACCCTGACCAAAGTAATCTGATTGTATTTATGCCAGGTGTGGTGAGAGGACCAGGAAGTCTCAACATGGCTAGGATGACATAGAAAAGTAAAGCCATGTCACAAGATAGCACTGCAGGTTCTTAAACAATTAAATGTGTACCTGTTGTATAGTCCATTCTATTCCTACTTATATACCCAATAAGAAAGTAAGCAGATACCCCATAAAGTGACTTTTTTTTTTTTGGCAATATTCATAATACCTACATTCCTTCCTACTTTCTTTCTGTCCTTCCTCTCTTCCTCCTTCCTTCCTTCCTTTCTTCCTTCCTTCCTTCCTTCTTTCCTTCTTTCTTTCCTTTCTACCTTCTTTCTTCCTCCCTCCCTCCCTCCCTCCCTTTCTCCTTGCCTCCCTCTCCACATTCTATCTTTCCTTATCTTACTGTATTTATTTTGTCACACTAGGAATTGAACCCAAGACCTTGACACTGAGTTGCACCCCTAGCACATCTTATTCTGAGACAGGCTCTTACTGAGTCACCAGTTTACTCAGGCTAAGCCTAAACTTTCAATCCTTCTAGCTCAGTCTTTCAGAGTTCTCAGATTTAGGCATTCACCACCAGGCCCAGCTGGCAGCTTTGCTTTCTGACAGATGAAACCTAAGAATAACTCTAAAGTGACTAAATAATAGGTGAGTTACCCAAACAAATTGTGATCTCTCCTTGTAGCAGAATGAAAGCAACAACATTTACTACCTTATGGACTAATCTGACAGAAAGTATTCTTTTTGAAAGATGGCAGACTACAGACCATGCACTGCATAACTTCACTTAGGTCAGAGCTGAGGAAACGTGAGCTGCCGTGCAATGAGAGAGCGACTGCTGTTTGCGATGCAGAGGGAGGAAGGGTTACTGAATGGCACGGGGTAGTTTCTGAAGGTCATTATTGCCACCATGCTTGTGATATCTGATGGTATATGAGCACTTGCCAAATTCTGCTTCAAACACATTTAGCTTATTGGAAAAAAAAAATAATCTTATTTTGAAAAATAATTGTATTATGAATAGTATAGAATAAGACACTTCCAAAGGACTAAATAAGCAATTAAACAATATTCTGATTAAATATAAATTAATTTGTGCGAAATAAGCCACAGGATGTGAATGTTAAGTGGCTACACTTTCATTCCTGCTGGCATAATAGCTAAACAGGAAAACCATGACATCTTAGAGAACAGATCGAAGTCTCTCCCTACCCAGTGCTGTCCCTCAAACCAGTCTGCAGTTGGAAGAGATGAGGTGGTTGTGGTACCTCGATGTCAGGCATACCGCTGGGCATTTGGAAGGCACCACTGGCTTCCAGAGCCACTTCAAGATGGGTTAACACTGGGGCAGATGCCCAGGCAGGTGAGTGGGGAAGCCAGAACAGTGCCATGGCACCTGCAAGGGGCCTGGGCCTCGAAGGCCAACAACAGTCCATGGGCCAGTAGTCCATTAGGTCTGGTGCAGGATTGGGCTGGGGCCTGTGGCCCTGAAAGTCTGACCACGCTGCAGGCCTCACCTTACCAACCACAATCAGGACAAAAATAAAACCGAACTTGGTGCTTGCTTCTCTCTTCGTGCTGCTGCACACTGTCGCAGGGAGAAGCAGGGCAAGTCCTTGCGGTCCTTCCTTTCCTAAGGTTGGCACTGGAGCCCTGGGCTCACTTCTCCCACCCTTCATGGCTTGTGGACTTCTGCCTTCTTATTGATCTTTCGCTTTTCTTCCTTTCTCCCTTCCCATCCTCCCGTTCTTGCATTTCCTTCTTCCTTCACATGTGCCTCAAGTGAATGAAGAGGGAGGAGCGAGATAAGCAAAATCATTTCTTCTTAGACAAACATCTTACTGAATAGCTTCACTGGTCCAGATACTGTGGGTGGCCTTGGGGGAGGTGTGGCTAAATAAGGACATCAATGTGGCCTCTGCCCTGTCCTTGAAAAGTACCACAAAACAGGAGAGATAAAAATACAACTGCTCATTACAGAATGGCTCATGTAGGTGGAAGCAAATAGGAACCAGCAACGCCAGTGGGCGCAGGGCAAGGCCCGCTGGGCTGGACCACTGCCTGCTCAGCGAGGAAGCCAGCAAGGAGGCTGGTCCTGCAGAAGAGTAGGGGTTCTTCAGTCCAGCAAGATGTGGGTGGCCAGAAGAGCACAGGAGCTCCATGCGGCGAGAAACAAAGGGACAACTCTGTGTATCACAGTAAGAAACCAAGTCTGGCTGGGACAGGACAGGAAGTTGGAGTCGTTCTGCATTTGCAGCCGTTCCCCCAGGTGACTGTAATTGCTATGTATCACAAATGCATGCCGATGAAAGAAAGTTGGGGTCAGCTGAAGCAGCCCTGTGAGTTCACCTTAATGTTCTTAGGAGCAAGCCTCAGGGCTCTGGGCAAGCCACCTGTTTTTCCCTGTGGAATAAAGGAGACTGGACTTGATTACCTCAGCATCACCTCTGACCCCACAAGCTTTCCTGTCACCAAAGAGTTGCCTGGTCTCCTTCCATACACGGCTGTGATGTCTCAGCCTGCCAAATCCACTGTCACTCTCAGGACCCCAGAGAGTAGACCATCTCTTGCATAAGTAGGATCCATAATTAAATCTTGCCTGGGAAGCCAAGCAAAGTTTTGGCCACTGGCCTGGTTTCTAGATGCCAAGGATAAAGAAGGGCAAACTGAAAGTTAACAATTTTAACAAGCAGTGCAGGACAAAGAAATAATGAGCTTGACTTCCTTGTGACCTTGCTAGCCTCATCAGGTGGTGCTTGAGATGCAGCGGGTGCACAGCCCAGACTGCTGCTCGCTATGTGTGTCATCCCCAGAGGATGACAGCAGGTTCTGCAGAAGCCCAGGCGATGTTGGAGAGCTGTCCTTGGTGTCCCCTGGTTACAGTACCCTGTCTGGTGGTCTCAAACAGCCACCCTGTCTTGCTGTCTCACAGCCCAGTTCATGTTATGGTAAGGCATTCCAAACTCCAATTTTATAGAAAGGAAAACTTAGGAAGCCAAAAAAAAGGAAGCCGAGACTGAACCATGAGACCAACAGTGGCCTCTTAGGTAAGTAACGCTTGGCTCCTTCTAGGAGTTAGTGTGAGGGAGGAAAGAAGAATGACAGAAGAAAAAGTACAGTGAGAGCCAGCCTAGAACTCTGGGTCTTCCTTGACAAGCTGAGCGGTGCCTAGCAAGACTGCTTCCTGTCCTGCTTCTTTGGTAAGTGGGAATCATGATCTCTACAGCCAAGGGTTGTCATAAGCACCAGGATAGTCAGTGTGACGGGCCTGGCATCTATGAAGCACTTCCTAAGTGAAATTCAGTCTAGAGTAATCACTGCATGATGCATGCTCTGTGTGCTCTGGTGAAATATAGTATTTCATGTGCACAGACGGTTGTGAATGAATGTCATACAGGTAACAAATTGAGTACATTCAAATGGCCCTTGAAAATCACTTGGAAAGCCCATGGCAGAGACGCATGCCTGCCTCAGCAGGTCCAAGACAATCCAGACTGGTGGATTTTCCCCCTCAAACTTGCAACGTCAAACATCATTATAGTTTGGATCACAGAAGAAAGCTATTAAGCTGTGTTTCCAGACCATATTCTTTCTGAAATGCATTATTTTGCAAGTTCAGTTTTTATGGTTTTTTTTTTACTTCTTTTTTAAAGTTCATTAATTTCAACAAGAAAGAAATATAAATGAGACAGTTTCAGTACCCCAGAGCAGGACAGTCACAGTAATCAATACAATGCTTACTGTTGTCTTCGTAGTAGTTGTGCAGAGTATAAGATGCAGGCATAAGTGTTCTAAAGACTATTGGTACAAATACTTCTCCTAAATGGACTAGGAGAAGGTAGTTGTATGTTGTTTTTTCCTTACGTATGCGTTGGCAGTGCCTGGCTCCACGCTCAACGCAGGGAGGCCGCACTAGCACATGGGTCCCGCTCAGTCCCTTCTGTCCTCTTCGGCTCCCCTCCCTTGAAATCTTTCCTTCCCCACTTGCAAAAGCTCCATTTCTACTTTTTTCCTTCAGCTTTTCTTTTACATCCCTTCTCTTTCCTCCTGCCTCCCTGGTGTGCTGTCCTTCCCAGTTCCTCTCGTTTGCTCCATATGGCTATGTGGGTTTCTCACACGAGGTGAGCTGGGTGGCACTCACTCTTGTGTGTCTGATTTGTCGCTCTCAGGATTGTGGCCTTGCCAGGCACCCGTTTCCCAAGTGTGAGCATCACTTCATCACTTTTACTTCTGAGTCTAAATTACTGGAAAACAACTTCAGGAGTATGTTTAAAATAAACATTTGAAGTAAAGGAAGCCCTGTGCCATTATTCAGGAAATGCCCTGTGACATTTTCCTCGCATCCTCCTTTTTTTTTTTTTTCTTTTTTTTATTTCTGCTCTTCTTCCTTCTCAAATTTCTTCTTGGCATATAAATGATGGCTCTTCTTTCTTTCTTTCTTTCTTTAGTACAAGGTCTATAGGGTGTTCAGGGTCTCACTACATAAATCAGACTCCGTGATCCTCCTGTTTTCAGCCTCCCAAGTGCTGGGATTACAGGTATGCGCCACTATTCCCATGTCAATCACCTTCCCAGTGTGCCCCAGGGGTGAGACTGGCACGGCTGGCCTGGGATCGAACCCCAGCCACTGAGCTCTGCCTAGGCAGGCGCTGTAGTCTGCTGAGCTCTCTAGCTGGCCCTGTTTTCCTTTCTTCTGTTATTTCCTTTCTTATTTTCTTTTCTCATTCCCTTCCTCTCTCCTTCCTTTCTTCCTCCCTTCTTTTCATACCTTTTTTATTCTTCTATTACTTTCTTATGACACTAGAGACTGAACCTAGGGTCTTCACACTGAGGTACAGCCTTTTAAAAAGATTTTTAATTTTGATACAGGGTCTGATTAATTCATTCAACCCAGGCTGAGCTTGAACTTGCTATCCTCCTGCCTCACCTCCTCATAACACGGGTATCTCAGGCATACACTAGCTAACCAAGCTATAACGCTGTTTCTTGCATGTTGTCGTTTCCTAGGTGAGATTAAACATAGGCTTTCCATGAAGAAGATACAGGTGAATTACACCAAATCTTAAGACTTTTCCTTCTCTCCTCAATCTGGCCCCAGAGTTGCAGAAGAGTTTTCTAATTATAATCAGGCTCCCCA
>PVJA010044992.1:0-15860 GCA_004027025.1 Myocastor coypus
CTCTTTTGAAGAAAACGCAAAGGTCGCCTGGGTATGTTCAAGTATATGCAACATGGGAACCAAAGCGTACATTCATTTGTCTTAAGCTTGGGAACAAAAAGAATTTAGTGTGAATTTTGAACTGTAAGTTTTCCACGACACTGCTTTCCCTTGAGCCTCTTAGATACAGTTTCTTAATAATCTCAACAAAACAACAAGGATTAGATGGTGCAAAGAAAGCAGGATAATAGGATAGCAGTTTCCTATTGTGTACAGTCCACTTCTCCCCAGGATGATTTTTAAATCCTATTCAGGAGTTTATCCTAACAGAAAAAGCTATTTCATCCAAAATGTATGAAGTTTTCAGAATAGGAGTCATTTTCTCCCAAAATAATGCTTAAACAGAAAAACAACTGTGCCAAGGTCAGCTCTATCTTGGTAAATGTAGAAACATTAGCAATGATCAGATTTTACAAAGTAATGTTACTATTTCTGTTGCCTGACTGGTAAAATGAAACTATTCATACCTAACATTTATTGAAAGGTCACTCTGTGCCATGTGTCATGGTGAAGTTTTTTTTAACCTGCATTATGTCATTTAATACTTAACCAGGGTTCTGATAAAGATTTCTGTTGCTATTCCTGTGTTATAAGATAAAATTAACAAAATTTATGTAGTACATACCAAGTCATGTCATATATGGAAGAGGCTGATGCTCAAACCTAACTATCTAGTTGAAGGCTATGCTCATTCTTAACACAAATATTAATTTCAAAGATTGTAGTATCAGAACATTAGTATTTCAATCTTAGCTCTAGATGTTCTAATTCAAGATTATATATATATATATGTATATGTATATATATATATATTCATATGTATTTTATTAACTTCAATGAGAAAGAAATAGCAATGAGACAGTTTCAAAACAGGTTAGTAGGACAATTACAATAATTAGTACATGGCACATTATTGTCTTCGTAGCAGTTATTCAGAGTATAAGATGCAGACATGATATCTTGTCTATGCACTATTACTACAAATCTTTCTTCTCATTAAACTAAGAGAAAGCAGCTATATATCTACCCTAACGTTTCTTCACTACAAAATTGACCTTCAATTATATCCCCCTTGTTTGTTTTGTTTTGTCAGAGATGGTATCCATTTCTATTAAAATATTGTAGGTACATGAATTCATTAAAATAACTCAATATAGTCCAATAGTTCATAGTAGCACTGGGTTACCAGCAGAGTGGGCCATGTCAGAAGTTGTTGGCTTGAGTCATTTACAGATCAACATATTAATATAGCTTCACTTTTTATACCTCATGGTTAGACTTTTCTGCTGGATGGTTAAGACCAAGATTAAGTAAGATCTATGTAACAAAATATTATAACTTTTGTATCTGACAAGGTCAGCCAACTCCCTCAGAATTTACCCTGAAGCCATGTACAGCAGTTTATAGATGATTTGTCAGTGTCAGCCATCAGGATGAGTCACGGCTATTGCTTGACCAGTTTGCTGTCTGTGAAATCCTGAGAGAATGCTTTCTCTCTAGGTGGCTTTCCTTAGGCACACTATTCATCGCCAATCTCATTCCTCTGTAGTCTCTTAATCTCCTTGATCTGGAGATTTGGGACACCACTGCGTAGTGCTTCTAATGTCATATTAATTATTGTTATACTCTCTCTCTCAAGTAAATTTTTTGTTTGTTTTGTTAATAAGGTAAGAAAAGAAAATAAGAGACAAGAAAAAAACATAGCATTTTCCTGCTACAATTATGAATATAGTAGGGGCTGGGGAGATAGCTCCGAGGAACAAGTGCCTGCTGCACAAGTGCAAGGTCGTGAGTTCGAACCCTGGTCCCACAAAAAAAAAAAAAAAAAAAAAAAAAGAGAGAGAACATTTATTGGTATAAGCTTTGGGCCGGGCATGGTGGCGCACGCCTGTAATCCCAGCACTCGGGAGGCTGCGGCAGGAGGATCAGTGTGAGTTCGAGACCAGCCTGGGCTACAAAAGTGAGCGCAAGGCCAGCCTGAACTGCATAGTGAGACCCTGTCTCAAAAAGACAAAAAATAAATAAATAAATATGAATATAGTTAGATTCCTAAATTTTTTGTGTAAAAATGTGTAATTTTTTTTTCACATTCTATAGGGATTTAAAGCTTAGAGTATCAATGACTGCTGGAAAATACCTGTTCCATGTTATGTCTAAGGCATTTGATATTCAGAAACATAGTGATGTGAAGCTCAATTGCCTGTGTTATAGGATAATTATATTGCTAAACCTCTCTTCTGATTGGTTAACAACTTAAGCCTACTTCAAGATTTATTTGAGGTCATTTATTAATCTTTCTATGACTTTATATCAAGGAGATGATGTACCACTGGACATATCATATAAAGTTATGAGGGAATGAAATAAAATATATATCATTTTAAAACATTGCTCTTAATATTCAGTAAACGAAGCTTATTATCTTCGATTGCCTTCATTTTCTTGCCTCCTACTTCTCCTAAGATGAGAACAAAGCAAAACGAATCTCAGGTTTTGGTTTGTGCTTGACTCTTTTCCATTATCACAAAGTGTGATAATGACCATCTTAAGAGAAAGCCTCATTGAGACAGGAGGCTTAAATAAAAGATGGATAAGAGCAGATGGATCACTCACAGTCTTTCCTACCAATACTTTGATGTTAGATCATTGGTCAAATGAACCTGACTGAAGTGGACCAGAGCCATTTGTTGTCTTCATGCTGTGCTCTGGGTGGGCTTCCTGGCCACAACCATCACCAGTCCTGATGCTGGTGGATCCTAGCTGTGTGGAGGGTGTTGCCTGGGGATATGAGTGTGTAAAGGAGGAATTCAGGACTGAGGGCTAAGATATGCTAAGGAAGGGGGACCATGATGAAGCACGGAGGTTATGCGAGAAACTATTTACTTGATTCAAGTAATGTCATCTCTCTTCTTTCCCTCCAGTCTTCTTTCCTTTCCTCCCTACTTCATTACCCCTGTCTTCCAATCCTCTTTCCTCCCCATTGCTTTTCTTTCTCCTTCCCTCCTTCCTGTTCTCTGTCTTCTGTTTCTATTATTTGAGTCCTACTTTAAAATATGCCCAAGATGCTGTTGGGGAACTAGAGTTTTGAAGGTTAATAACTTGCTAAAAGCCATACATAATATGTATGGAATAGAGGTTTTTTAAAAAATTATTATCATTGAGAATAGATTTAAGGTACAGAGCATGGTATTTTAAAATGCACACATAATGAACTGGCTACTACAGTTAAGCAAATTAACCTATCCATTAGCTTGCAGTTACCTTCCCCTCTGCCCTTGGGGGGGCACTTTACTCTATTAGCAAAACTTGTAAATATAGTGTTATTAAATGTGGGCCTCATAACATACATGTGAAAGAAATTTGTGCCAGTTTCTCTTTGATTCATGTCTTTCTCCTCTATATTCATCAACCCAAGAAGATGGTGATCATGCAGAAGAGGAGGGCATCTAGACAGGGGAGGACCGCAAGTTTTTTCCCCATCGCTAATCTGCACAAGGTGCTGTGCTTCGATGGATTTGAAAATTGTGAAGACATAAGCAAGCTTCTTGGGAACTGAGTAAATTTTTCAAAAATATACATATTTTATTATTAACTCTCAAGCAGGCAAATCAGAGATTTTTTTTTTTTTTTTTTTTTTAACTAACTACTGCTCTGGGCTTGCTAGGTCAAAATAAACTGCTAAACTAATAAAGTCTTTTAGGAATTTCCATTTAGGCATAGAGAGATACCAATGTAAGTTAAAATGTAAAGAACCAGATTCTGGGCTACCCAGATAGTTCAGAGACTGCAGTTCGATCCCTACCATACCATTCGGGCCCTGCCCCCAGGAAGCCCTGAGACTACCGTTGAGACTGGGTGTGGTGGTGCACGCCTGTAATCCCAGTGCTTGGGAGGCTGAAAACAGGAGGATCATTATGAGTCCAATCTATGTATGGAGATCCTGTACACCCTGTACTAAATATATTAAAAAAAGAAAGAAAAGAAAAGAAGATTCTGTCTTTTGCTGGTGAGGTTTTTCATAAGGCCCTGTACTTCTCTAATCAGACCTTAAAATCAACTTCCCTTCTCAATTCTCCAAGGATAACAAAATTACTTGTCAGAAGACAACCACATGTTTCCCTGAAAATAAAGTCCAGCTTGGGGGAAAAAGAAATCAGCTTTGAAAGGCAGAGATCAACAATGCTGGCCAACATTTTTCTTTTGCTTTGTGTCTATTCTCTAAGACAGGTAAAACAAGGGCAACCTAACATTTTTGATCTCTAGTTTTCAAGGATGATTATTTTCTGGCTATTTCTTATTTTAAGGGATAGAGGGCAGTCACCATTGCATGGTGTTTAAGAGATGCTAAATATTTTCATAATTTGATAGGCAAAATATTAGCAATCAGCTTATGGGCATATTCACAAAAAGAGTGAGATCATTAGCGATGATCAATCAGTGATGTATGTGTGAAGATTTCAAGCACACACATGAATCATGAAATAAACACTTTGCAGTCATGGCAGGAATCACTAGGCTGGAATGCTCACTTACCTCTTGGTATTCAAAGACCTTAATACCCTCCTGGCCAAGGAAAGGAACATTTATACAACAGTTTCTCCTGATTGATAATTCAAAGCAGTGAAGTGTTTCTGATTTCAAGAAGAAAAAGAAGAAAAAAGGAGGCACGCAATTTGTCAGTACAATATTGGAAGGAACTAAATTTCTCATTGATTTCACTGACTTAACACATCCTGGGAATAACAAGTATCTTGCTAGCCCCCAAACATGGAAAAGGTAGATGCATGCAGAATAACTGCTTAACAGAAGAACTGCCATTTGTTCAAAGAAATGTCTGCTTACATTTCCTCAGGCTCTTTAGGAGTGAGAATAAGCCAAGCATAACACCATTTGTTTCTGTAAGCACATCCACAGTGCCATAAACAACCATGGTCGGAGTAAATATGTTTCTGATTTTCCACAAAATGTGTTCCATTTTGTCTCCCTGTTTACAAATATACTTCCCTAGGCTGGGTTTCTTAGGACTATCTTTGCATTTTCCCCTTAATCAGAAAGGCAAGAGCAAAGAACCCTTCCCATGAGTCTAAACATGGCTGCAAGGCTACATTGACCCTGGTGCAGAAGCGGCTGATTGCTTGACTTAATTCATACTAAGTGGTCATGAATATTCATATCATTCTGTTTTTTTTTTTTTTTTTCCAAGCTCTGAATAAGAGCTTCATTTAAGAGAGATAGTTATGTTATCTCATAGAATTCCAAAGTACTCTGTAAAAGAATCAAAGTTAAGGTGTGACATGAAAGAGAGGTAGGGTAAGTGTTTTAACAGGTAAGCATTTCTCAACCCTGAGAACAAGATAGAATTTGCAGAGTAGATTTAAAAACATATTATGGGGCCCATAAGATAGCTCAGTAGCCTAAAGCACCTGCTTAGGGAGGCTTAGGCAAATGCAGGGACTGTGGTTCAATCCCTAGCACCACATGCCATGCCAGTCCTACCCCTAGGATAGGCTCAGCCAGCCATAACATAAATAAATAAAATTTTTAAAAAACATACTATGATCTAACATTTGTATGAGAAAGGTGGGAAGAGCATCTATAGAAATATATAATTCAGTAAAGGATAGGTACAAAGTACAAATAGTTTTTTTTTTTTAACAAAAATACATAGATATTTTAAACATCCCAACATGAAATGCAAAGTAAAACAGCAGTGGAATACCACCTTTGCCTATTGTATTGGTAAGGTTTTATAGCTGTGAACATTGCATACGATATTAAGCACACAGTGACTGTTGACCCCAATTACACACCTGTGCCACTGTGCACAGCAGTTTGCTCTTCTGGCTGCTTCTGCGAGGACAGGGTGGCCAGGCCCTCCTAGCAGAGTTCCAGGGTCTCCTTAACCTAATGTTTAGTAATCCTACCCTAAATTGATCATGGAGAATGGCTTTGCTTAAGCACTTTAGTATTATTTCCCTTTTTCCCATTTACAAGAAGAATGTCACGAGCAGCTGTCTTCTAAGCACATAATCAGACTGAGAGTGAAACTAATTTAGGTAGAACTGCTCGACTGTGACTCTTCATGTATGGGAGTTTATGAAGCTCTTTCTGCTTAAACAGGTGAATCAGGTTTTCAAAATCATTATTATTGAATAATACTGATGACTTCATCTAATAAAGCTGCCATAGCCCTTCCTACTAACAAAACAAGCTCTTGGCATTTACAAAGCAAATTGGAAACAACCTTTCCAAAGGCCAATAAACAAAACTGTATATATTAGGAACCTTAAACATAATTGCACATTTCACTCTATAATCCTCCTTCTAGGAGTTTATCCTATAAGGATAATCACATATAGCCCAAGATTTGTTTAAAGAAATATTCATGACAATTATTTTAATAACTGGAAATCTGTAATAGGCAAAATGCTTGCTTTAATAATTTTACTTAAGCAGAACTGGTCACATTCATGTGGAACACTCATTACAACTGCGCCTTTAACAGTATTGAGAAATGATCATGAATGAGCAACTGTGTGCATCTGAAAGGAAATATGGCCTAATATAAAATAATTACTCTGGCCGGTGCGATTACAAGCAACTTTCATGTCTCTGTGGGTCTTTATGCTTTCCAAATTCTCCATAATGAGCTTATATTAGTTTTAAAATCAAGAGAACTGATTCTTAGCAATGTAATGATTTTATATTTCCCCACAATTCTTTATTGCCTCCAACTTTACCAGAGGATCTATTGCTTTTCAAAAATCCACTCTTTTAAGCACTCCAGGCGCAGCAGAAGCACACTGCACTTCCTTTTCCAGGAATGCTACTCTTTTCCATTAAGATGATGAGAACACCGTTTGCAGCAGTCCACAGTGTTTTCCAGGCTATCAGGAGCCAGCAGTCCTAGCTCAGCCTCCTTCCTGGCCTTGCACTCAGATGTGTCATGGAAGGAAAACAGACAGGGGCTACAGCGGGCTCCCTCCCCCCCTCCCCTGCTACACCAACAGCTGCCAGCCACAGCAGGCTTTGAAGACCTCTGAGTGATCTATTGTAGTTAATTGGTTGGATCTTGGGGCTGCTTGACATCCTGTTTATATCCAAATCCAAACAACATATAAGCAGCATGGCCAAAAATTATTAGAAGTCTCTATTAGCCAAAATTAACACCCCAGTGCCCTCCTCTTGCTATGTAGAGGGAATGAGCTCCCCTTCTCTGTCTTTGCTCCTTAAAAACAAAATGTATACACTGTAATCCCAGCACTGGGAAAGCTGACACAGGAGGATCACTGAGTCCAAGATGCATAGTGAGACCTTGTACCAAATAAATAAATAAATAAATAAATAAATAAATAAATAAATTTTAGAAACCCAGAAAATAATAACAATAATAATATTATTATTTTGTTATTATTATTATTATTATTATTATTATTATTATTATTATTATTATTTTGTACCTAAATGCTTGGCAACTACTTTCTTTGCATTTTAACTATATTTTATAAGTACATGTTGGCCAATAATCTATCGAGAATTTATTCTTCGTGGAAGAAGAGTACCCTATTGTATGTAAATACCATAATTTCTTTATTCGTTCATCATGTGATGGATATTTTGCCTGTGCCCAAGATTTAGCTGTTATAAATTAGGCTGGTCTGAACATGGATAAGTATATATCACTGGGGCAAAGAATGCTTTTGACGCAGGAAGACACATAGAAAGGAATAACTGGGTCAAATAACATTTCTAGTTTTACTTTTTTTAGTCTGTTTGCACTTCCACAAAGAATGGATAAAGGCTCTATTTTCCCATTAGCCTCATAAGCATTTGTCATTTGTTGATTTCTTAATGAGAGACACTTAGTCATTGTTTCTGAAGCAAGATGAAATTCTAATGTTTTAATTTGCATTTTTCACATGACCAGTGATGTTGAGAATTTGTTCATATACTTATTTCTTGTTTTTGGTTCTTCATATGAGAAGCATGTATGCATTTAAAATTTGCATTTTGGGATTTAGTCTTTAAATTTGGAGGAATCTGAATTTTTTGAGTTACTTATGTATTTTAGGTATTATTCCTTTGTCTGAGGAGTGCCTGGTAAATTTTTTTCCCATTCTGTGGTTGCCTCTTCACTCTGTTAGTGACTTCTTTTGCTAGGCAGAAGCTGTTTAATTTGATTTGATCCCAGATGTTGATTTTTTGTAGTATTTCCTGTATGATTAGGGGTTTCTTCATAGAATATTTGCCTACTCCCATATCTTCTAGAATTTTATCTATTCTGTTCAGTGGATTAAGTGTTTCTGTATCTGTACTTCTGTTTTTGATCCATTTTGATTTAGTTTAGTGTATGGTGAGTGATATGGGTCTAGATTCAAATTTTTTTTTTTTTTTAGATTCAATTTTTGACATGTGGAAAGCCAGTTTTCTCAGGACCATCAGTTAAAGAGGTTACTTCTCTTCTAAGGAAAGTGTTTGGTCCCTTGTGAAACATAAGGTGGCTGACCGATGCTCTTGCCTTGGCCTTGCTTCCCAAAAGGCCTTTTTCACACTACAGGTACACTATTCATCAGTAAGTGTGGACTTTGTGTCCTCCTGAGCTGCCCAATTTGGTTATTTATTCCAGGGGTCTTTTGATGAAGGCTCTAGCTTCTTTGCTTTCTTATCAATATTCCTTGTATGTCTTTCTCTTATCTAATTGCTCTAGTTAATGTTTCCACAATTATTTAACAGAAGTGGTGATAGTGTGCACCCTCATCTTGTTCCTAACTTTAGAGCGAAAGCTTTTCATTTGACCATTTAGTATGATATTTGCTGCATACTTGTCATAAATATCCTTTATGAGTTTGAGATAAAGACCCACTCTAATTTTTTGGTAGGGTTTCTATCATGAATGTGTATTGGATCTTATCCAATTTTTTTTTCTGCATCTATTGAGATGATCTTTTTTTTTTTTTTGTCTCTGGTTCCATCCATATGGTAAATCACTTTTACAAATTTGCATATGTTCAACTATCCTTGCACTGCTAGGATGAATCCCAACCATACAAAACAAGCATGAATGAGTATAAAAATCAGATAAACACAAATACAATTGTCATGTGGACTTCAGTATTTCCCTGTCACAAATAAAAAGATCAACTAGACCAACAGGGCTCAGCTTCCTGAGGAGTTTTGGAACCACTAGGCAGCTTTGTGATGGTGGCAGTGAGACAGGGACAGTGAGAACAGCAGGGACTGCACTAAAGCACAGCCCACTACATTGTCATTGGTTAAATTCTGAGGATCTGGAAGAGAGGATATCAAAGTCTCTAAATATAAAAAATGGTGTTTGCTCAGTATATACTGCATGTGTATGTTAAACTATGATGCTATAGCTCATGAATAGTTATAATTATTGCAATACAGTTTACAAAATAAAAATCATAGATTTGGAATTCCTCTATCTCTGAACACAGTCCTGTTCAGTAATCTTGTAGAATACTGAACATCTCTGTCTTATATTTCTTATTTGTAAAGTAGAACAATAACAGGTTTTGTGTGAGGTAATATATGAAATAACAGCAAATACAGAACTAGTGCCAAAAATGTAATAATTTTGTTCAGATCATTATCTTCATGACTATGCCCCTTTTTGAGGGCATGACTATACATAACAGGTACACACACACACACACACACACACACACACACACACACACACACTTTAGCCTGTGGGATGGAGTATGACTGTTAAGCTTGATTGTACCAATTTGGTTGGCTTATGAGCTGCCCTGGGGATTAGTGGAGTGCACTGTTGTTTTTTGTGTGTAGGTAGATTACAGAGGTATCACTTTGGGTATTAGATCTGACAATACATGATCCTCACTCTCTGTCTCTCTGTCTATCTCTATCTCCATCTCCATCTCTGTATCTCTACCTCTACCTCTGTCTCACTGTTCCTCGGCTCTGCTTCCCAGCCACGATAAAGTAAGCAGCATTACCCTTCTGCCATGATATTTCTGTCCTGTAGTCAGATAACCATAGACTGAATCCACTAAAAACATTATTCAAACTTGTGGGTGTTGGTTCTTGTGTCCACCAATGGGAAAGCTCACCAATATAAGAAATTGGATTTGGGTAAGTGGGGTCATTGGTATCACTGTACCTGATTGTGTCGCTTAGAATTCCTTAGAACTTGCCTGTGAGAAAAGTTTGGAAATATTTTAAGGAGCTTGATGGAAAAGCCCTAGAGGGCTACAGAGTTGGATGAATGATTCTGCTTGGAGGTCAGAAGATCAGAATGCTGAAAGTAAAGCCCAGGCTTGAGAGGTTCCCAAAATAATAAGGACTCCACTGGCAGTTAGACTAGAGCTGATATGTGTTACATTCTGCCAGAAAATCTGGCAACATATTCCCATGTCTTTAGTTTTTGTAAGAGACTGAAATTAAAGATGGTGGACTAATTAATCTGGCAGATAAAATTTTAAGACAGTCCAACATTCAACTGTGGCATGAATACTACTGCCTGCTTTTAGCCAGATTTATAGTGAAAATCGAGGACAAAAAGCAGAGCAGAATAAATTAGATTTTAGCCTAAAAGGAATCATTAAAAAATTGGGGACCTAAGTATGTGCAGTTGCTGAAGACATTGGCACCTGTAAGGGTGGGGAACAAGTCATTTTAACTGGAATAAGAAAACACCTTGAGGGCATCACAGGAATCATCAAGACCCAACCTACACAGGCTAACGTGCAAAAGTGCGAAGTTTTCATTTATGAAGACAATCTCTAGGCTGCCTGCTTGAGAGACACTGCCTAGGGGATTGGTTCCTGGCAATTTGTTTCCTCATGCTCAGCCACCCAGACACTCAGAGGCTACTGCTATCGTGATCTAACAGGGCCAAACTATTGCTCTTGCTTACAGTAGACCTCACTTTACTGGTCATGTAGAATGTAATAGTTGCAATAGTCAGGAAGGTTTCCACTAGGATTTCAAAAGAGGGCCTGGGAAGTCAGGAAAAGATTCTCTGAGGGAGGTATTATAACTAAATATAATCATAGACTATAGGGAGTGAAGTGTAGACTCCAGAAAGTAGGAGATACTAGGAATATAGAGCACTTTCAGGCAAATATGCAGCCCCAAAATTGAGCCAGATCAAGAGAGAAGCCATAGGGGAGGGGCTACCCAAGCTCTCTGGAGCTTCGGTCTTACTACCATGTTCATGGACTTCATACCTGCTCTCCTGGGTATTGATCTACTTTTGGTTTTATTCTTTTCTGTCCTCTTTTTCCTTCTTTTTGGAATGGGAATGATTAGCCTGTACCTTAGAATTGTTCTTTAAGATCATGTTACTTGTTTTCAATTTCTACAAAAGCTCATTGCTAAGAGTTTTGTCTTAAGTTGAAAATACTGAGACTCTGGGATAGGCACTATTGACTTTCTGATTTTACATAAAACTTGCACCATTTTAAGCAAAATTACAACCTTGTGTTTATTTGGGATTAAAAGTAGCACTTAAGGATACTTTTTTATCCTTGTTTGGGGGTATTATACTGGCAATGGTTGGGATTTCATGGTTAATGTTGTGATGGGTAAATCTGATGAACATGATTGGCCTGGAGCTGTTTAGGGGATTGGTGGCGCATGCTTCTCAGTGTACTTGGTTGGGTCAGGGAAGTATAATCTTGGGAGTCTATGGGAGCCCTTGCCTCTTCCTCTGTAGCAGCATTCTTCTGCTTGGCTTCCCAGCTGCCATGCACTAAACAGCTTGCTTCATTACAGCCTTTGGCCATGGTATTTCTGTTTTGGAATCTGTTGACCATGAACTGAACCCCTTTAGCCTCCAGATGAGATAAAGGAGGAAGCCAAAAACTTCTGTATACCATCCCACCCCACCTCACTGTTTGCTAACCAAACCATGTTTTTTTTTTTTTTTTTTTTTTTTCTTTTCTCACTCAAGGTAGCAGGTATGCTGGCTATTCTGGGGATCCTGACAGACCAGAATAATCAAATCCATAGGAATCCAAGGGAGCTCCAACTCTTGGAAATTTATAATCATAGCACAAAAGATGCCAGGATCTGGCTCCATCACCCCTTACGTGTGATGGCTTTACTAGACCAGAGAAAACTGGTTTTCTCTAAAAAATAAGAGACCACATGAATCTGAAGATGTAGAGACAAGCAGTTGAGAAAATTGGCTGCCTCACATTCCATCTGCTGTGCATATTCTGGCCCCTGCCTCTTCCGTGGCTGGCAGGTCATAGTCCCTACTTTAAACATCTTGATTCTCAGCAATCAGTATTTCATTTATTTTTAAGAACTTTAGGTAGTTTTCTACAACTTGTCACCAAGAAATTCCTGATGAAGCTAACCACAATCTCGCTTGGCCATATTTAGACCATGTACATTTTTCTGCTTCCGTGTTCTACTTTTTTACACAGAAAAAGGCATTTTCTCAAGTAAAACTCACACGGGGATTCTAGTCACCTGCTGCTCACTGGAAGATGGTCTTTTGAAAGTGGTCTTTTTGTTTCAATGTTCCTTTGTTGTAGTGGCCAGTCATACTTAGCTGCTCAGTGCTAATCAAATCACTTGCCCACAAATTCAGAAAAGTCAAAGCCCAGCTTGGTCCCATAAAACTGCTCTCAGCTAATAACATTGTACTTAAATTGTTAACCATATATTTAGTGTAAATATATTTCAGTTATATGGATAATTTGTAAGGAGGCATTTTGAAAACTCAAACTATAACCTCCCTGTACTAACTTCAACCCACTAAATCAGAAAGGTTTACCTTTATTTTATTGTAACTATTAATGTGATAATGAAATAGAAAGTATGTAAGAAAACTAATAATTTAATTTAAAAGAAAAAAGTATGGCAGAATTGTAATTAAGTTTTCTCATATCCCTAGCACAATAATTTACATTTGACTTTTTATAATGTATATTTTAAATGAAGTTTATGTGCATAGTAAGCAAACAATTCAGAATTCTACTCAAGTCTCAATATGCTGGGGGCATTTATAGTGATCACATCCATCAGATGAATTCAAGAGTACCTTTTGCTTAGCTAGTGATTGGACATTCCAAACTTTTAAGGGGACAGCAGTATATTTTAAAATACAAAGGTCCTGTGTTATAGCTTAACACATTGGCAGTGTACATAAGCCTATTTTCATCAAGAGTGCCTGACTTTCTTTTCTGAAGGGTTAACAATTCAAGTTTACAGAACAAAAATATAGAGAAAAAGAAGGGCTACAAGAATAGCCAATATTTTCACCCTAGGCCTTCAAGGTCAGTGAGGACTCAGGACATAGGAGAACCTGTGCTGTAACATCCTATAACTCAGTGGTGTCCCAAATTTTCTGTTTAAGGAGACTATGGGGCTGCAGAGGAAAGAGATCAACAATGTATAATGAAGCTAAGGAGAGTCACCTAGAGAGAAAACATGCTCTCAGGCTTTCATAGAGAGCAAATGGGCAAGCAATGGTCATGGCTCATCTAGATGGCTGACACTGACAAAAGTTCTACAAAATGCTGTACATGGTTTCAGAGTAGACTGTGAGGCAATTTGACTGACCTTGTAAGAAGCAAAACTTACATTTTTAGTTATACAGGTCTTACTTTAACTTCGTCTTAACCATCCAGCAGAAAAGTCTAACCACGAGGTATAGAAAGTAAAGCCATATTAATGTACAGAGCTGTAAAAGGCCCAAGTCAACAGCTTCCAACATTACCAGTTCTTCTGATATCCCACTACTATTATGGACTACTGGACTATACATACAGCTACTTTCTCTTAGTTCAATGAGAAGAGAGATTTGTATTAATAGTATTTAGAAAAGATACTATCTCCGCATCTTGTACTGTGAACAACTACTATGAAGACAATAATATGTAATGTAATAATTATTGTAACTGTTCTACTAACCTGTTTTGAAACTGTCTCATTGTTATTTCTTTCTCATTAAAATTAATGAAATTTAAAAAAGAGTGCCTGATTTTCATTTTCAGTGTAAACTTCGTGATGTAACACACAGCACCTCAAGTGGGTTATCAAATTTTCAAGTCTATACAATCCAGTTCTCATTAAGTCTGTCACTGGGCAATACTTAAGAACTTAGTTGAATTTCAAAGTACAACAGTAGTCATAGTTTTCTTCAAGGGCTCTACAACTCTTATGAATCAGGGATTATTTGATTGATTGATTGATTGATTGATTGATTGATTGTCTTTTTGAGAAAGGGTCTGACTATGCAGTTCAGGCTGGCCTTGAGCTCACTTTTTGTATCCTAGGCTGGTCTTGAACTCATACTGATCCTCCTGCCTCAGTCTCCCAAGTGCTGGGATTGCAGGCATGCACTACCACAGCCTGGCTTGAATCAGGAATTATTTAAATAACCAAACAGATATAACTAAGTCTTATGGTTCTATATCATCTAATACTAAATGAATGCTCTCTAAACAAATAGAAGTGATTAAAACTCCTAGATAATCCTGGTAAGTTCAAATGACCTTTTATTATTCCCAGCAATTTAAGAATACATAGAAGAATGACATTAACTAAGTTTTGTATGGCTTTTAAGGATTCGGAAAGAATTTATGTAACATCTCAGTTTTTATTGTTCCTTTTAAGTACTATGTTACTATATCCATTTTAATGATGAGGAACCAGGACCCAAACTACTGTTGAAGTGACTTGCAACCCATTTTGGGCCAGTAATTAGCAGCATCAGACTGAAGCATAAGCATCTTGGTTCTGACACCTGTATGTTTTCTGTTACTATATTTAAAATCCAATTATTCAAATTCAGTATTCCTCACATCATTAAAATTTAACTTTCCCAGAGGTAGTACAAGATTGTTGGTTACTATATTTTAAGCTGCTCATCAGCAACTTTTTTTTGTGCATGGGATCAAACTCAGGACCTTGTGTTTGCCAGGCAGGTGCTTATTTTACTGAAGTTATCTTCTTGACCCATCACCAACTTCTAAAACTACGTCTGTATAGTACTGCAACACCATAGAGGCTGTTTAGTTTCCGCAATTGAAGCCTCTAAGTTAAGTAGTTATCGGGCCTCCTCACTCTTTCCTTTCCTCCTCGGTGCTCCTAACACATGCGCAAGACAGCATACCCTCTCTTGTTTGGGCTCTTGAGTGAAGATATATACAAGGCTCTCACTAGTACCCTTGTGTTTTGTGCAAATCCTTTCCTAATCATTCTTTTCAGTTCCTCAAAACTAGCTTCCCAAATGAGAGAATGCGTTTCCCTTATAAATTTAGTGTCAGGTTCTATATCACTATTGGATACACATGGAAAGAACTTGATTACAATATTTGGCAAAGTCTGTATTGTATAGCTCTGCTTTTCGAGCAGCTTCATGACCTTGCTTACAACCCATGTCCTCATCTTTTAAAAAGGAATGACCACCCCTTTTCCACATATCTGTGGTCAAATTGAATGAGTACACTTGAAGATTCCAGGGCCAGTTTTTCCAGTCTCTGTGCTTTTCCTTTCTACAAATGACATGAGTCCCGAGAAGCACAGAATTCATCTTGCTCCTCTTACGTGTCTTTGCTGTGCTTGACACTGAGCAGGAGACAGAGGGAAAAAGTAATTGTGTTGATTTTAGTATTTACTAGATAAATTACCAGCATTTTTCATATAAAGTTTGCCATTCGTTGAAAACTATCATATCTATATTATTAATCTGCATACCATTGTTCTTTGGCACTGACAGGGTAGCCTCCATGATTTAAACAAGTCTGAAATAAAGTAGAATATCCCCTGAGTGGACACCATAGCCACTGAGTTCTAGTCCTTTTTTTTTTTTTTTT
>PVJA010044993.1:0-15877 GCA_004027025.1 Myocastor coypus
TGTATTTCTTTTTTTACTTCAGATGTTATCTCTGATCTCAGTTGCTCTATAAGTTTCTGCACTTGTGTGTCTGCCTCAGATGCTACCAATTCAGAGGTTTCATCTGTATGATTCCTATTTTCTTCCATGATAGTGTCTTCTGTATTTGGTTTGGGTAGGCACGGGCCCTGAGATTGCCTCCTACTCCTTTTTGTTATCATTTTGTATGGAAGCTGCCTCTGCACTTTGGTGGCGTTATGCTGTGTCTATGGGCGTTTGGTCTGGAGACTCTAAGCTGGTTCCTCTACAGAGGTTCCTGACTCTGTGTTGGAGCTCTGGCTGCTAGCTTCTGTGAATCTCTGCGGCTGTGGTCTGTAGGTCGAGGTGGAGCTTTGGGATTGATTAGTCCTGGTAGGTTCCTGCACCAGATCGGTTGCCAGACGAGATGTTTGATGGGTTCGGTGCTGGAGCTTGGGCTGGAGGGGTTCAAAAAAAAAGCGGGAGGGAAGGAAGCGGGGGAGAAGAACGCGGGCCAAGAATGCTGACCCAGCAGGCGCCTGGGATTAAGGTGGGGTCTGGAACAGGAAGTGAGTCGCAGGAACGCAGAGGTGGGGCAGAGGGGCACAGGCAGCTTACCCGCAGAGGACGCTCGGGCTCTGCTACTCTGTTTTATATTATTTATAACCATTTTACAACCCACATTCATAGCTCATTTTGTTTATATTGTACAGTTATGTACATTATGTATTTTTGTATGTGTTTTATATTACAGAGAGTGGATATGAGAAAGGGTACATAGTGATAAAACATAAACCCTCAAATAATAAATCTGCCTAGTAGTTAAATAATATTTATTACCTGAGTCAGTTTTCCATTACTGTGAGCAAATAATTGATTTATGAAACTTAAACAAGAGTATAATAAATAAAAAGTGGGATGAAGATAAATATTATAACTCATTGCACAGAATATAAAGAATCACAAAGGAGTATTTGAGTAATCATATGCCAACAAATTAAGCAAACGGACAGAAATGGATAAATTCCTAGAACATATTGAAACAACCATTAAGATTGAATAATGAAGAAATAGGAAACTTGAACTGACTACCAGAAACCAAAGTGACTAAATCAGTAATAAAATTCTTCTATCAAAGAATATCTAAGACATAATAACTTCATTGCTGAATTCTACCAAATATTTAAACAACTAACACCAATTCATAGCAAATGATATCAATACACAATTTAAAATGGCAGTCAGACTTCTGTAGTATCACATGAAATCTGGTGTTTTTTGAACAGATATGTAATGTTTACTTTTTGCTACAAGCAATTCCTATGAACTACAAGAAAAAGCCAATCATTATGAAGTGAATTATACTTTCCCAAAGGGATAATGCTATTATTGGAAATTGTACTCTTAACCAATATTCTTGACATTGAATACATCATATATATGATCAACAATGTCTCATAAGTTAAATGCTCCAACAACCATAAAATGTGCTAAGTCTAATAGATATTAATTATGTATGTGGTGAGTGCTCATAGTATTTCCTTTTGGAACTTGGAAGGGGCCCTGATGGATACTTTGGATGACTTTTATCCCCTGAAGGAGCTCTCGTGGGAATAAAATAATGTTGAAGCTCTTTTTCCTCTCTTGAAAAATGTCCCTTTTGTCTGTAGTCATTTGGAATTATTCCACTGACTATTCGTTTTAAAAACTGCTATTATAGCATTTAGTATTAAGAAAAAGAAAAAAAAAAGTCTTTAAACGTAGTGATTCAGAGCGACTTTACAGCTTCAGCTCTGTTACCCATTATCTGTATTCTTTCTGCACATTAATTCTTCTTCCTTACACATTTCTTTGTCTATCTCTGTAAAGGCACTGGATTAAGTGAACCTTAAAGGCTCTTGTAGGAACAAAACTTTTTATGTTCCATTATTGAGTACGTGGAACTTGGATAGCACTCTATCATATTGCAAATAGGTTTTCTGTACCTGGTTCTAGTGACTATTGACTGTATTGAGGATTTCATGTTCTTTCTCTACAGATAAGTCCCAAGCTTTCACAAGTTGTATCATTGGATTCAGTGACAATAGTAGTGTTTATAATATGTTTTTGTAATTTGTAGTGAAATCACTGGAAATCTAAAAAGTGAAAACTGAAATTACGTTACCATTTATTGAGTTATATTCAGTGAATCACTTAAAATTTTGAGCCTGGTTTTTGTTGATAAAATGAAAAAGGTACTTGTTGAGGGATTATGGTAAATATTCAGTGCTACAATGTATAAGATGTCCTCTGTTATAATCTCGTTTTTATACCGGAGAAAGTCTTATCCAGAGCATTTTGACAATTAGTCCAAACGGGCAAAGGAGCACACTAATAAGATATAAATATGACTTAGTCCTCCATAGATATTGAGGTGCTCACCAAAACAAAATCTGGCTAGAATCTTATTATTTCTCAGTTCTTGTTATTTCATGCATTGTGTGAATAATCTGTAAATCTATAAAAAGACCATAGAGAACGTTTAATGTATCGAAGCTAGATAGTGAGCAATAATCAAGTCCATAGGGAAACTTTCAAATAGCAATTTTGAGAAACGTCCTTGGACATTATATATCCACAAGTGACTTGCTATATCTAGGGGAGTGTTTAAGAAACTATCTCTTTCGATCTCTTTTGATTAGGTATGCACAGCAAGGAATGAGAAACCTTCAACAAGTCAGCTTCCTCATTTTGCAAGTAAAAAAAAAAAAATGTTTCCTAGAAAGATAGACCTAGGTCACAAGAGGGAGCATGACGAGATATTTTGATACTTAATCTTTTGGTATTCCTAAAACGATATTTGGAAAAAGTAGATAGTTGAGTTGGGTGTGCTTGCTGCAAGCCAGGACCATTGGAGGTGGTATCCAATGTTTGCCAGGAGCTCGGCTGTGTGTTCACAAGCATATATGAACCATGGAACCATGGGGTATTTGCCAGGGATAACACTTCACTGAGATACCTTGTTAGCCTTTCAGTGGTGAAAATTAACCTGAATTTTGCTGCCACATAAAAATGGAGCCTAGGACAAGTAAAAACCCAAATATAATTACAGAAATTCAGAACAAGAGCCAGAGAATGGATGCCCTAAGCATTTTCTAACATTTCCTTAGTACTTTTTTATTGTAATCCCATGTTTCCAGTCATGGAAAAATTATACAAGAACACATTTATGGTTAAGGTACTGAAAGTAGATCAGTAGCTGCCCTAAATATTCTGCAAACAAAGAAATAATAATTTGTATGCATAATTATGAAAATATTATAAAGTTCATTAACAGGAAATTGCTCTCATGACTAAGTATATTTGCCTGATAAGTGGAATATGAATATTAAAGTATTACAGCATTAATATTTAAACTCACAAATTGAGAGAAACTTTAGAGCTGCACTGTAGCCAACAATTTCATGCATAGAGAAATTTCAGTCTGATTTTCAGTCCAACTTAAAAATCCTTCTGTGAAAGATGATAGTTCTTGTTGATAACTTGAAAGTATGTCATTTGCAACCAATTGTGCTGCTTTATTTCAAATTTTGTTAAAGTTTTTGGAGGGATCAGGCATTGGAAATCAAAGTCTATAAACTCGTCTCTGCCAGAACCAATTCCATGATTTTGCAAAAGTCTTTTTCTATATACTGGTCCTCCGTGTACTGGCCAGACAGACCTCATAAGAAATCACCTGAAGAGGTCTCTTAACTCTCAGTTGGTGACTCCAGAAGCCTTGAATATTGATGAAACAAAATAACTAGGTGTATCTTGGAGTGGTGGAGAGAAATTGCACTGATTCTATTCCACTGGTACAAATATGAAATGGTACCATACACAGGTAATGTGTGCTATTTCTCCCCTCTCCCTTTACTGTGAGATATCTTTTCCCAAATATCCCTGCCCCTTTCATGTGATATCTTTAATTCCAGGATTATCACTTCAATTATATTACAATTTTGATAAGGTCTGTACTTCAACAAAAGGGACATATAAAATAAATCCCAATCACCAGCTAATAGATATCCTGTATTTCAGACTGATAGAGGAATTACCATTTTGAAAAATTTTGAAACAGTTTTTGTAACAGCATCCAATAACATAATGTGACATAGTAGTTAAACCTGACATGTTCTTTGTGTTCTTCCATGCAAACACTGTTATAACATTACTGTTAACAATATTATTGTTAAGTATTGTATGCAAATGCTTAAGGCTATTATGTACTGGCAGTGGAGAGTGACCTAAGAATAATGAAAAATACATATTTTTAGAGGGAATATTTTCATAAAACATGTATAACATGCACAGGTAGACAGAAAAAATATAGTATCTCTGAAAATTCTTTCAGATAACTACTTCGTTTTTCATGAAAGGCAAGGGATCTTACTCATAGCAAGATTTCAAGCACAGTTGAAAGCATTGACTATATCTCATCCTTTCATTTATATAACTTAAAGAAATGTAATAAAATGGAAAGAACATGTTTGCTGTGGTATTTTAGATTTGATAGTCTCTCATTTTTTTCTCATGGAACGAATATACAGGTGGGCATCATAGCTAATTCCTATAGTCACAGCACTCCGGAGGCTGAGGCAGGAGGGTCTTGTGAGTTGGAAACCAGCCTGAGCTACAAGGTCAGTTCAAGAACCGTTTGAAACACAGAGCAAAACCCTTTCTCAAAAAGATGATAAAAAAGAAAGGAAGACTAATATTCACTATATAGTACATAGAAAAAGTAGACATCTTGGTATCAGACCAGATTTGGAATCTTTCTCCCACAATATAGGTATTTCTACTAGGGTGAAAAAATCATAAACTCATTTCTATATTTGCTTCTTGTAAGGGGAGTGAAATGTATTGTATATAAAAGTGTTTTGTGAATAGTTGCTATGTTTTGTGTACAGTTGGGGCCCCAAAGCCTCATGCAGTCATGCAGCAGATTCTTCAGTTTCTGATTAACTTATGATCCAATGCTGAGATTATGAGTGTGAATGCTGGACCTGCCCTGATGTGGATAATCTGCATTATAATGTAAGCAAGGGAAAGAGGCTAGCTAGCTGACTCTGCCCCTGCGTCTCCCTTTGATCTTTTGCTGTTTTACTCTTACAATGAACTGCTTTCTTCTGCCATGTGCCACTCTATCTTGGAGACAGACAAGTATAGACAGAAATGCCCACTAACTGTGAGCTAAATAAATCATTGTTTCCTTAATTTTCGATGTCGGGCCTTTTGTTCCAGCAATGCTTGAGAGAAAAGTGAAACAATAAAAGCTATGAGGGAATGTAGAAGTGCTGTCAGTTTATTAATTTTTTAAATAATATTTTATGGGTTAGCTACTATAGTGTGACTTAAAATATTTTTAATTTTAACTATTTATTTATTTTTTTATTTATTTATGGATTTATTTTCATTCCAGGAATAAAACTCAGAATCATGTGCTTGCCTGGCAAGCATTGCTGAGCCATCTCCCTCATTTCATGACTTTTTTGAATTAATTGTCATTTGTCCTGCCTATTCTCTTGTAACTGAGACATAATACTGGACAGCCAATATTTAGAAGAGGAAATGTATATTTTGACTACATGTTGCAGAGGATTCATTCCAATCAACTGGTTCAAAGGCAAGGCACCATAAACTTAAACAACTTTATGAGGTGGAATATGATAATTAAGTGCATCTATAAAATTTTTCATTATCAAACGAGATAGAATTTCCAACTTCTGAAATATATTTGTATTTACATTTCCATTTTACCTGTATGTAATAATTGATATATATTCCATTTGTACTGAAGAAATCAAGGTAATT
Organism: Myocastor coypus; assembly: GCA_004027025.1. Taxonomy (NCBI): domain Eukaryota; kingdom Metazoa; phylum Chordata; class Mammalia; order Rodentia; family Myocastoridae; genus Myocastor; species Myocastor coypus. The sequence continues at coordinate 5,830 of PVJA010044993.1, forward strand.
AATGCTTTCTTTTGTATATCATTGCTTTCATTTGGAGCACTTGACAGGCTTTATCTTAGTTATTCATAAAATATATATATATTAGATTATTGCAAATTATAATCTCCCTGTGTAATAGAAGACTGGAGTTATTGTTTCTATTTAATCAGGTTTGGATACTCATTATCTAATCATCATCTTTCCCCTTCCTACCACCTTTGGGAGTCTTTAGTATACAGTGAATATTTTTACTTCATATATATATATATATATATATATATATATATATATATATATATATGAGAACTAGCAAAATTTGTCTTTATGTGCTTTACTTGTTTCATTTAAGCTTATGATATACTATTCCATTTTTGCTGGAAATGTCAGAATACCATTTCTATTCATTGCTTCATGATAATACATTCTATAGGTACCTACATTTTTTTTTATCAGTTCAGCTCATCCACACCTAGGTCCCCATGCTAATTCCATGCATTAGCTATTGGAAAGTGTGGTGTATTAAATGTGAATGCACAAATATTCATTTTATATGATGATTTTTGTTTGTTTTATTTGCACACTGCTTAGTTAGGTAATGTGTAGTTGATATTATCTGTAGACCATCATTAAGGTTATGGCTTAGTTGATTCTTTTAGAATGTTCCTAACAGAGAGCAGAGCTCTAAAAATTTATTCAGTTACAAATTCTTAGCTATAGGAGTCTAGAAAATGAACTCTTACATGTTTATCATTATATATAAGTCGCTCTTCAAAGTAAGTTAAACTGAAGGAAATAATCACAGTAGTACTAGAAAACTTATTGAGTAAGTGGCCTAAAGTTTTCAGTGCTGGTTTCTCACAGTTCAACACCAGAACACATGTTGTATTTGCATCAATCTGAAGTGCAAAATTTCTTTTCTCTGCCCTAAAATGCTTATGATTTGATCTTGCAGCATTTAACTAAGTATATCTTACTACCATTACATTTAACACCAAGATCTGACATAAATAAAAGAATATTTTCCTGTAGTTCCTTTCAGATGGTTCTCTTCTTTAAGCTGCAAGAACAGCCAAATGAACTAGAGGCTCCTATTCCACCCAATTATTCTTTCAATGGAGCTTTGAGTCTTTCCCCCATGTCATTGCCTGGTCTCTCTTTCATGACTGCAGAAAAGAAAGTGGCTCAGATTTTCTTCTAGTCACACTTACCAAGAAATGATCTTCACAAATGCCTTGTCACTCTTTTTCCTAAGATATTATCTTCGACATTCAGTTTGCCTTAGCTACTCTTCTCTCATTGCTGAGACAAGTACCTGACACAAAAAATGAAGAAATGAAAGGTTTATTTAGCTCACAGATACTGGAGGTTTCAGTCCATACTCAGCTGGCTCCAAGGCAGAGAAGCATAGGGCAAAGTGTAGTAGTTCATGGTGGTGGAAGGCAGTAAAACAACAAGAGCACAAGGGAGGAGTAGCAGCAGCAATGCCTACACAGAGCAAGTCTGTCTTCATTAAGTTGCATTCAGGCTATCTGCCCCAGGCTATTGTAGCAATCAGATCCATAATTCCAGCAGGAGACAGACCCAAAATTCTAGTTTTGGATCATAAATTAATCAAAAACTGTAGAACTGCAACTCAATGAATGCATGAGGCTTTGAGTAGGCAAATAGACACAAACAATGACACTGTCCCCCTGGGCCCCCCAAAAACTCATGTGCATTCCTTTATGTAGCAAATATTTTATTCCATCTCTAAGAGTTGCTAAAGTCCCATCAGTTTCAGCATTGCTGAAAAGTCCAAGTCCTATATTTCCTCCAAAATCTAAGGCACAACCTTAGTTGTGAGGCTAAGTTAAACACTTGTATGAAAGAAAAGTTAAACACTTCGAACATTCAAAGGCACAAGATAAACATGGCCATTCCAATAGTTGCAAATAGTGAAATACAAAGCATTGGGATAAACACAAGCCCGCAATCCAGCAGGATAAACATTAAGTCCTATACTTCCATGTGGAGCATCCCAAGAAATCTGGCAAATTTCTGTAATGGAGGCAGAGCCCTTCTTAACCTGAGAACTCATGCATTCTACTCCCAAAATATAAGGCCACATGGATGATGTCACAGTCTGCTGCCAGGTGGAGCAGTAACAAGGCTTCCTTCTCTCTTGCCTGTAGAGTTTGAGTCCTGGATCACTGAGCACTCTGACCCAGAATGTAAGGAACAAAAGTTCTGTGCCAGTGTCATTCTGGAATCTGGAGTGGCCAATGCCACCGTTCTGGAACATGGGGCTCTGTGGCTTTTTTCCCCAAGGCAAAGTTCCTCACTTTTGCATTTCTGAGAAAGCAAAGTGTGGAGACCTGCCATCTCCTATGATGCCCTCAGGCCATCCTTTTAGTCTCTATTTCATTCTCAGTAATGGAGATCCTCTCTGATTTATCTTTGTATTCCATGACTTTACTGGAGCTTCTTTTATGATCAAACTTGCAACATTTTAAATCATTCTGCTGGGTTTTTCGCTCTTGATTCTCAACATTACTTTTATTAAAAGCTCCCAACAACAACCATGCCACAGCTTCAATATTTGGCTGCTTTTAATTTTCTTTTGAAAGATTAATTAGTCCACCATAGTTAATATCAGTCTCAGCCAAATCTCCAGGCATGAACAAAATTCAGACAGATTTTCCACCATGCCATAACACAAATCATCTGATGTCCAACAACCAATACAGTCCTTTCTCCCAGTAGAAATCTCTTCAACCTTGTTTTTACAAGTAGGATTTCTATCAGCTTTCTAGTCTGAGCTCTGACCAGAATTTACAATACAGAGCAGCTGAAGCTGTTCAGTGTGTTCCTTGTAGGCGACATCGCAAAACATTCCCTATCTCTTCCCATAAGCCATTCCCAAAAGAATGTAATCCACATGGTCAGATTTAGGCACAGCAATGACCCCACTCTTCATACCAAATTCTGTCTCAGTTACTCTTCTCTCGTTTCTGGGACAAATATCTGACACTCAAAATGAAGGAAGCAGTGGCTTATTTAGCTCTCAGTGATTGGAAGTTTCAGTCCATACTCAGCTGGCTCCCAGGCAGACTGACACATGGAAAGGGCAGCAGTGCATGGCGGCAGAAGGCAGCAAAACAGCAAGAGTAAAAGGGAGGGGTAGTAGCAAAAATGGCTACAGAGAGCAAATTTGTCTTTTTTATGTTACATTCAGGCTATCCTCCCCCGGCTGGATGTAGCACTCATACCCATAATACAAGCAGCACTCAAAGCCACAATTCCAGCATTACTCAGACCCATAATCCTACCCTTGGGTCATGAATTAATCACAAATTGTCGAACTTTGCCTCAACGACTGCATCAGGCTTAGGGCAGGGACAAATGCACACAAGTGATAACACAGTTTTAAGTTACTAGCCCTCTAGCAAGAATTCCTCATAAAAATGTTGAAAAGTCAAAATAAATGTATTACTATAAAATTATTACATGTGGCTCTTATTTCTTCCTTAGTCACTCTCCAGATATTTCAGTAAGTTATCTAATTTTAAATAATCATCTAGTGGTTTATCTAAGCTCTAACCATTGGAAAGCCTTTATGCCCATATATCTTATTCCCCTAACCCTGATACTAGTCCTAAAATGTAAATGCTATCCTTATCAGTGAAAAGAAGCGAGCAAATGATATCAATAAATTGTGTCACATTAAAGAGTATGAACTGGTATAGAGAAATTGACCACAAGACCAAGTTCCTTCTGACCTGTCTTGTGCTTATCCTCTGCTACATCTTCCTCTTTCCAAGTTATTATTAGACATAGCTAAATTCATGTCCTCAATATATCTTTGAAAAAACTTACAATCTGAATTACCCTACGTACAGACTGAATTGTTTAAACAAAATGCATTTTCCTCAACCTCCTTGAGAGTAAGACCTATAATTGTAGAGGTGAACAATTCCCAGTGTGGCAGTCACACAAACAGGTAATTTCTAGGTTGAGTATCTTACTCTGTTTTTATTGCGTTTAAGTAATTTTTATTGACATTTGCAAATTTCAAATGATATCAGCTAAACATATAATTAGCTCAAAATTTTTTCCACTACATTAGTCTTTCATGCATGAACAGAATGACCTGATCCCTCACAGAGAACGATGTCAATACCCATCTCGAGAGGCAGAGATTTCAAAACTTGAAGCTCCTCAAAATTTCAAAACTTGAAGCTCCTCAAAGTGCATCTATTGAGAAACTAAACTCTTGTGGGATATCTTCTATGTGAATCTGACAAAAATAGATAAAATGATAAAATATTTATACATGTTCTGCCTGAAAGAAGAAAGGTAGCAACTGCCTCAATACCTTAGTTGAATCTGAAAGACCTGGTAGAGTGAGAAAAATATGGTGGAGTAACAATTGAGTCTCAAACTGGAAATTTTCCCTGAAGTATGTGTGCGTGTGTGGTGGCGTGTGTTTACGTGGTAAAACAGGCACAAGGTATACACAGAAAAGTTCATGGAGTTTAACAAAAGGGAAATGAATGCTTCCACCATTTAAGTGTGAAGTATATTGGAGAAACTGGCAAAGGAAATCAGAAAGAAAAGACAAAGTGACAAACTGTTACATGTGATGCCGTACAAGTTAAGGACAAATGATATTTCTGGGAGGTAGGTGTCAGTTAGATTAAACATCCCTGAACATTAAGGAATATAACTTCTGAAGGCTGACATTTCATTACTGACATCATGTTGAATAGAACCCTCACTAGGAGACATTTCATTACAGCAATGAGAGCAAAAAATGATTGAAATGTCTCGCCGGTCCATGGGAGGTAAAGAGCTAGAAAGAGTCAGCATGAAGTATTCATTTGAACAATTTCACTCTGAAGGTCAGTAGAACAATGGCTCAAGAGAAAAGTAGCATTACAGGATAATTTATTAAGATAAAAACAAGTGAGTGTATTAGAGCACAGGAAGAATAATCAGAAGATGTTTTAATAAAGTAATGAGAAAGAAATAACAATGAGACTGTTTGAAAACAGGTTAGTACAACAGAGATAATAATTAATACAATGCATATTGTTTCTTCATAGCAGTTGTTCAGAATACAAAATGTAGACATGATAAATTTCCTAATTCTGTTAGTACAAAACTAAGTCATTGTATGTGTAGTCCAATAATCCATAATAATGGTGGGCTATCAGCAGAACTAGAAATGTCAGAGGCTGTTCACTAGAATGTTTACAGCTCAGAATATTAATATGGCTTTAATTTTTATACCTCATAGTTAAACTTTTCTCCTGGATGGTTAAGGCCAAGTTAAAGCAAGACCTATATAACAAAAAAATGGACTTTTATGACAATGTCCATCAAATCCCCTCAGGACTTGCCCAGGCACTATGTATAGCCTTTTGTAGAACTTTTATCCATTTCAGCCATCTGGATGAGTCACGGCCATTGTTTGACCAATTTGCTTTCTGAGAAAGCCTGAGAGAATATTTTCTCTCTAGGTAACTATCCTTGGGCACACTATACATAATCCCTTTCCTCTGTGGCCCCGTAATCTCCATGGACAGAATATTTGGGACTCCACTGAGTTATAATATGTTATCATGAGGGTTCTCTTATGTCCTGGCTCCTCACTGACCTTAAAGTGCTAAGGACCAAATATTGTCTATCTTTGCATCCTATTTCTTTTCTCTCTAAATTTTGGTGTGCAAGCTTAAGTTGTTAATCCTCCATAAGATAATCTTAGTGATATTATTATCCTATAACAAAGCCACTTGAGCTTAGCATCGCTATCTTTCTGACTACCAAATGCTTTAGACTTAATACAGGACTGGTATTTTCCATCAGTCATTGATATTCTAGTAAATCCCTATAGAATGCGATAATAAGAAATTTCAAAATCTAACCATACACAAAATTTAATAGGTCACTCTTATGGTATTTTTTTCTTTCCCCTTGTTCTCACTTATTATCTTTTTTTAAAGAAATATTTACTTGAGCGAGAGTATAGCAATAATTGATATGACATTAGAAGCAGTGCACATTTTGAGGAACAGAATGTTAGGTATTCCAAGCATACTTTCAATATTACACATTGCAATCCTCCGTACAATTGCTTAGTTCACATATACCAGATTATATAGTTAGTCAAACTCAGAATTCTACCGTTTAAGGCCTAGTATCAAAAAACTGTTGGAGATTTGTACGATCATTGTTTTAACCATCTTGTATATATAAATGCATGGTTTGCTCCTGCCATGTTTCCTAACTTTTCTCCTTGTTCTCTCTTTGTTGATTAATCCTTAAATATTCACATTCCATGTAACTGTGCTATGTTTTTCCATTTCTATTTTTTTTTAATTCTTTCACTAGGGAGATCATCTGATACTTACACATGTAGGACTGATTTATTTCACCTGTAAGTGTATGTTTAAGATATATTCACTTTATATGAAGCATTCAAATTTGTCATTTTTATAGCTGAGTAATACTCCACTGTATAAAAACACCACATCTTTTTCATCCACTCTTCAGGTGACAGGCATTTTGGTTGTTTGAAAGATTTGGTTATCACAAATTGTGTTGCTATAAACACAGGTGCACAAATGGCACTATAATAGGAAGTTTTCAGGTGTTTTGGGAAAATTCCCTATAGGAGGATAGCTGCATTGAATGGGACTTCCAGTCCAAGTTTTTGAAGTGTCTCCACACTGATTTCCATAATGGTTGCACCAGCCTACATTCCCACCAACAGTGGAGAAGGGTTCCATTTTCCCCACAGCCCCTCCAGCATTTGTTGCTGGTTGATTTCTTTATGATAGCCATTCTTTCCCGTGTGAGATGGTATTATAGTGTTGCTTTAATTTGCATTTCACGGATGGCTGGTGGTGTGGTGCACATCTTCATGCGTTTATTAATTTCTAGAAATTCCTCCCCTGAGAAGTGTGTGTTCATTTTGTATGCTCATTTTTGGATAGGGTCTTTATATTTTGTAGTTCCAACATTTTGTAGTTCTTTATAAATTCTATAGAGAAGACCTTTGAGTGCTTATTAGTTAAGTTTTTTTTCCAAATTTGTGAGTTGTCTTTTCATTCTGTTGGCAATTTCTTCTGACATGCAAAACCTTCTCAACCAGAGGAGATCTCAGTTGTTAATTCTTGGAAGTATTACCTATGCAGTTTGATTTTTATTCATGAATTGTTTGCTTACTCCAATATCTTCAAGATTTCTTCCTACTTTCTGTACTAGGAGAGATAGTGTTTTTTTATTTTAATACATAGGTATTTAATCCATTTTTACTTTAGTTTAGTGCATGGTGATAGACCTCAGTCAAACTTTAATTTTCAGCATGTGGAGAACCAGTTTTTCCAGCTTAATTGGTTAAAGAGGCTATCTTTCTTCCAGTAAAAATGCTTCTCCCCTTTGTCAAAGATTAATAAAATACTACTCCTAAACAATTAATATTTATTTATACACAGAGTTGTTGAGTTTGGCTTTACTTATCATATCAGTCTAGAAAATATTTCCTGTTGTTTTCAAATAAATTATGAAAATATGGAATAATATTGTTCATGCAATTTAGGAGAACTTTTAGGAAGCACTAAAATAATTTTTATATGTAATATTAATGATGAAGTTATATTGGTAAAAATAATCCTTCACAACATAAAACATGCTGCTGTATAGAAAGCATTTAACTAATATTTCAATTTATTTTTGAAACAGAAGTTCTGGAAAAGCAATGGAATTAAATAAAAGAGACTTGGGAAATTTCCCTGGGGAGTGAGACTACCTCTGATTTTATCTTTATTTTTAATAGTCTTTTCACTTATAAATTTTAAGAAGTACAATACGCTAATATTTTACTCTAGGAAGAAATAATGTGATGTACTAGATGATGTATATATTATGTAATTTCATTAAATGTATAAAATCATGTGACTGTAAACTTTAAACATCGTTCCATTTGTCTGTCAAAGCTACATTGTCAGCAACATCATGCACTTTTGTAAAATGTATGCTCAACTGATTTAGTTGTTTAACCTCATTACTATTGAATATGAGCCATCATGCTTTTCAAAGGTATGTGTGTGTATGCTTTCATGAATCCTTGTATTATAAATCATTATGAAAAATATGTTTTAGATCTTTCTAAATAGAAATATTTTAATATCTATTTTATTTTATTTATTATATTTTAGAGAAAGGTCTATATGAGTTGGTAAAATGCAGCCAGTACAACTGAATGGCAATTATGGCTGTATAAATGCCAGATCTTAAAATGGTCCTATTTACAGGGGCTAGCGAGATAGCTCAGTAGAATAAGCACTTGACTGGTTAGTGCAAAGGCCTGAGTTCAATCCCTGGTTCTGAAAAAAAAAAATCCTACTTGCTCACATTAATTATATTTGTCCTTAATTTACAGTATAAGAACAATAAAAGATAAGCTCAGTGTAGATTATGCAGACTGTGAAAATCATAACACCAAGAAATTTCTTTCCTGTTGTGTTCCCTAAATATTCTACTTTCTTCATTTTAGTAATCATTTACAGTGAAAAACATCAGTACTAACATTTGAAGTAGTGAGGCTTTCTGTAGTGTTGAGTTATATGATAATATTTAACTTAATTTAAAGACATACTGTGAGTCACAGTCTGTCACTAGCACCAATTGGCCACATAGAGGAAACTATACCCTACACTGGGTGGGAAATGCATGCTGCACCAGGGATTGATGTACTGAATTGAGAATTACTCAGGTTTTTGTGCCAGGGAGACAGTTCCGTAGCACAAGTGCCTGACTGGGAAGTGCAAGGTCATGATTTCAAATCCCAGTCCTGCAGAAAAAAAAATACAGAGAATTACTCAAATATTCACTGAAATGTAATATGGCTAAGTATAGCAAGTGACTATGAAATTGACCACATCAGCCATATAATGTAAGTGGTGGCAGCCTACATTTTTCTAGCTTTCTCCAATACTGAAAAGAGAAGAGAGCAATTTATCTTGACACCATCTAAACATGGACTAAAGATGAGCTATTAACCTCCTTGTGATGTGGGATTAATCTTTTTTATGTGGGGGGAGTCAGAAAATGTAGATTTGAGTATCAGGATAAATCAAGTAAGGTAGAGAAAGTGAATTGTACACTTACTTAACTTCTTCCAAATATGTCTCACAGTCTTTGGAGATAGCTCAGTGGAATAAATGCTTGCTTGGCAAGCAAAGTGCCTGAATTCTATTCCCAGTTCTGAAAAAAAAGAAAAGCGAAAAAATATTCTTCAAAAGCATGAAAATTTTTGTTTGCCAGAAAAAATAAGAAAAAAAATGTGAAAATTTGTGCCTGAAGTCCTTATGCTGGCAAACCAAATCTAATCAAAATGGCACACAAAATAATGTATTAAAATTTCCGGGAGGATGGCTCAGTGGTCTAAAGCGCCTGCTTGGGAAAGCTTGGGCGTCTTCAGGGACCGAGGTTCGATCCCCGGCACCATATGCTGCGCCAACCCTGCCCTCGGGGTGGGCTGAACCGGCCATGAAAATGAGTGAATAAACAAGCAGGGGTTCTGAAACAAGAAAAAAAATAAATAAAATAAAAAATATTTTTAAAAATATTTTTTATTGTTTAAATTTAGCAGTGGTTATATTACATATTTTCATCATCAGATCAGTTTAGGTTAATACATATAGGTATATAAGATTGATCAAACAATTAAACATTTACCCTTCTAAATCAACATTATTTTTTTCCCCCTTTCTTTTCCCCTTTCTTTTCTTTGAAAGTTGACATATTGCATATTGTCCTCACAATCGTTCTACAGAGTACAGTGTGTGGGCATGACCCACCTCTCTATTGATGTTGCATAGAAAGAAAAAAAAAGGAAAAGAATATATTTCTCTTTGGACTAAGAGGCAGCAGATAGCCGGGCGTGGTGGTGCATGCCTGTAATCCCAACACTCGGGAGGTGGAGGCAGGAGGATCAGTGCGAGTTTGAGACCAGCCTGGGCTACAAAAGTGAGCTCAAGGCCAGCCTCAACTGCATAGTGAGACCATGTCTCAAAAAGACAAA
>PVJA010044994.1:0-15907 GCA_004027025.1 Myocastor coypus
GTGAGCATGCTTTAAGATTTAAAAAGCATGAATGATAACTTCCTTTAAAAGGTGCGGCATCCAATTCAGATATTTTGTCCTGAGTTTAAAGTTGATTGGTGTAGTGCTATTAAAATTTTGTTCAGTTAATTTTCTTTTTACAAACTTGTTCGCACGTTGTTTAGGGTGCCCTTACTTCAGCAAAGGAGAAGGAGTAGGAGAGCCTTAGAATTTTTGAGGAAAAAAAAAACCTATAACATACAATGTACTGTATCAAACTATTTTACATGAATGACACAAGTATTCTGAGTAAAAAAAAGTTGAACATTGTTAAAAACAAGGTGTTATGTAATAAATTTATTTTTCATAAGTCAAAATATGGAGTCATCTGGTTTTTTATATGCACAGGGGCTTTTTTTGTTTTAGTTTCAAAGTGTGCCTTAACAAGTTGCCTCTGGATAAATTCCTGTTTTTATTAATAATATCTAAGTGTTGTGTTTCTGCAGTGGAGTAATGAATACATATAGACTCTGCTACAATTAGTCTGAGGAATGTGTTTTAGAAAAAAAACAGCTGTAAGACCTCTCATTTCAAGCTGATCTAAAGATTAAGCCAATTTAATTGACTTAGAGATAAGGATGCTTTCCCATCATCGCATCTCCTTTTCCTACTTGAGTTTCCAAAAGCAAAAGCTATTACAAGTTCTACTCTAAATGTCATTGTCCAAGGGGGCTGGGGAGATAGCTCTGTGGCACAAGTGCCTGCCTGGCAAGTGCAAGGTCGTGAGTTTGAACCCTGGTCCTGAAAAAAAAAAAAAGACTAAAAATAAGTAAATAAATAAATGTCATTGTCCAGGAGTTGAGCTAAATTCTTAGATTTCCTCATTTTTTTATCATGTCCATTACCTGAAAGATCCTGTAAATACCTGTATAGTGGTGGTGCTAACAACTTCACATACAGTCTACTTTATGCTTGAGCTCTAGGTTCCATCTGTGGCAGATGACATCTACATGTGACTCTTGCTAGCATTCTTTATCCTGTTCTCTGCCTTAAGTTTTTTACATAGCATTTATCACCTGCATGATGACATCTGTTTGTTGCCTCAAGCTTCCTGAGCAGACTTCACCTCTAGGTCCACATTTGTTCCCTAAATGAAGCCACTCAGGCATGTGATTTATTAGGCTAGTGGTTCCTAGGTTTGTACTACATTGTCCTGTCTTACTACTAGTCATTTTCTGTACTGAATATACTCGCACTCAAAATGGCAACCCCATCCTCTTCCTCTTCCAGACATACCCAGATCTGTGAGTGGACACCTAACCTTCTTGTAATCCAGGCCAAGCAGCAACTCTGGCACCATCCTTTCTAACATACTCTACATCCTTTTCAGAAGTTAGCCACACAAGTTTTCTTTTAAGATATACAGTCCCCAGGTTGATGGCCTGGCATTATGATGTAAAAATGAACTATATTCAATAGAAGCTCATGTTTAAGGGCCGGCCAGATAGCCCAGCGAATTAAAGTACCTGCTTAGGCAGACACAGGGACTGGGGTTCAATTCCCAGTGTGCTGTGCCAGCCCTCCCAGGGCACACTGAGATGGCGACTAAGACTGGGCATGGTGCGTGCCTGTAATGCCAGTGCTTGGGAAGCTGGAAACAAGAGGATCACTTATGAGTCAGATCTGTGAAGTGAGAGCCTATAGACCCTGTACTAAAATAATAATAATTGTTTTAAAAAGAAACTCATGCTTAGAATTTTGAGTTTGTGTTTCTTCCTTGAGCTAGTAATACACTGGCCTGGCCTGAGCTGTCTGGATGTTAGGCAGCAGCAGCATCTCCCAAGCAACCCCACAATCACCTGGCAAAGTGGAGGATACCAACACTACCCTACAGTGTGCTGTATTGCTAAGTGAGAATGTAGGTTAGGTGTATTTAACACATTTTCAACATGATGTCTTGAACCTACTATGGGTTTATCTGGCATAACCCACTGTACAAAGCATCTGTGTCCCAGATCAATCTGTCTTTGTCACCTTAACTGCACCACCTTTTGCCAAGCTATGGTCACTTCTTTCCTAGACTGCTCCAGTGGTGTGCCTGCTTCTGTTCTTGTTCCTTCCTTCTCCGCTCTATCCTACCTGCATCTTTTTAACAGCGGTTCAACACTGAGGTCATGTCATTCCCCTGCTCACATCCCTCAGATACTCAGTAAAAAGCCAGATAGTGACTGAACCCAACAAATCTATTCGTGCTCTGGCATCTCTTACACTGTCATCTTGTATTGCTCTCTTCTCCATCTGCTTCTCCCCAGTTCCACCATTCCTTGCTGTACCTTCCTGATCCCTGCCAAACACAGTTGATCTCAGGTTTTCATGCTTATGGTTCCATCTGTCATTGTCTCCCCACATTGTGGTTCCTGGCTTACTCTTTATTTCCTTTAAATCTGGTAAATCTTATCTCCCAGATGATACTCCTGTGCCTGTTTTCCTTTCTTATACAGCACTTAGCATCAGTTACAAGTATACTTATTGTTTTTGTTCCCCCACTAGAAGTGAAACTCCAGGAAAGCTATCCTTATTTACTGCAAGACTCTTGGCAACAAGTTAGGCCTAACTATATAGTCTCATAAATAGTGAGAGACAGTAGAGGAGAGAAAGGAAGGAAATCCCACGGACCTTCCTAATTTCTTTTAGTTCAAAGTGCTCAGCTTGGTGAAATGCTGCAGTTATCCTTTTTGAACCTCAACACTGCCTTACTAAATTAGCACAAACTAGTAGAGATTAAAAATGGCAGAGAGAAGAGTGGCAGCAAAATACCTTATCTTTAGGGTGTAGAAAACAACTTGTTGAAGAAAAAAGATCTCTAGAAATTGAGAAGGAACTGACAGGAAAACAAAGCTTCTCTCTTCCATAGAGAAGCTGGAGAAGAAGAATACCATATGGAAAAGAATGAAGTAGCCTGGAATTGGAAAAAACAGTGGACCAGACATACAGTGCTGTCCCCAAGAAAAGCCCATGGTTATTGAAAACTCCAAAAACTGGTTTTACTCAAAAAGTGACTCCACATCTACACCTAAAAGAAATTCAGTGCTGGATCCACCAAATTTTAAAGTATTTAATTAGGAACCATTTTGGAAAAGGATTGACTGTACTTTCATTTTCTGAGGTCACCCTACCATGGTAACTAGGTAGGAGATGACTGTCAGAGACAGTTACAGAGACAGCATGGTGAAGTGGTAGACTTCTTTCAGAAGTTTTCATCTCAGGCTGGGAACAACATGGAGGTTGCATTTTGTGTGGCAAAAAGCCAGGCTAGTTGTGTTTGGCTTTCTGTGGGGCTAGTTCTGAAAGTGCTGGCATGAAGCCCAGCAAATTGCTTGACCTTCTAGCCCCACTACCTGTATCCAACAGAGAGCTCACTGATTTTATTGCTTTCTCCACTGCCATTATGATCTGAGATATTGCTTGGCTTGGACAGTTGCCACAGGCTAGGGTTTGTGGACAGTGGCTTCTGTAACATAGGGAATATCTCACAACACCACAGGAAGGCACAATGTGGAGCACATAAAGAGTCCCAGAAATGGAGCAGCTGGAATGAATACAGCCCTAGAATGACCAAGCACATCAGAGGAAAAGTGGCAGGATTTAGTGTTCACACATATGTTAAGAGAATGCAAACAAAATAGGTATTAGTGGTGACTCACTATTCTTTGCCTTATCTGGTAGATTCCAGTATGGCAAACCCTTGAAACAAACCTCTCATTCAAAACTAGGAATATTTTTTTACTCATCATTTTATTCATAGTCTGCTTTAATCCTCATTTTATTGTTGTGTTTTGCTTTGTTTTTTATCTTTTTTTTTAAGAATACAAAATAGTACCAAACAAATAAAATAAATTAGAAATGATACAGAATTTCAGTAAACAAAATAATGTGAATTTGACAGTATTGTATTGCATAGTGTTGTCTTCATATTAGTTGTTCAGATTACCAGATATATGCATGCAAAATTTAAAAAAGAAAAAATAGTTATAAGAGAAAAAAATGAAAAAAGACAAAAAAAAAAGCTTTAACTACTTCCTTTCTACTGTGCAGAAATCCACAGTACAGTTATCCAAACCATCCTGCTTATTTTTGAGAAAGGTCTTTGTATGTAATCCAGGATACCCTTGAACTCACTATGTAGCCTATGCCAGGCCTCAGACTTAAAATGATCCTCCTGTCTCAGCCTCCCAAGTGCTGGGATTATAGGTGTAAGCAACCACACTCAAATTCACACATTTAAATGAAATGTCCATATTCTTTCTCATTCCAGGAGCAGCCATCTTGAGAACTTTCCAAATAGAAAAAAACAAGGAGTGCTACAGGCTAGTCTGTTAGAGTAGTAGATTTTGGGTATTTTGGGTTCTATCCCACAATCACCTCTACAAACACTGAGGAAACTGCACCCCTGCAATACCCTCACCAGTACTTACCAAAGACAGGAAACTCCACATGTTCATCTATGGGCAATAAGAATATGCAAATAGTTCACCCAAATGCTTATGCCTGCTTCAGTCACCATCTGGTACCCCCCCACCAGTACCAGACCCATGAGGCTTGCCACTTAGGGCTCTGGGCCTACACCAGCCACCTCCTGAAGCTTTAAGTTGATCCCATGGTCTCTGGAACTTAGCACTGACACTGGACCTGTTTGAGTCAGCCTGTCATCCTGGGTTCACCTCATTTTCCAACCAGTGCTCCACACCCTTGCCAAACCTTAATCTAACATGCAGCACATGAATCAGCTTGAGACTCCACATGGTACCTCAACCTGCCAGAGCCTCCCCTCAGACCCAAGTGCCCTGCATCCTCCTTGGGCACACCAGAGTATCCACCTTACACCCAGTATCAGTTCCAAGTACATTTGGTTCTGTACTGGTTAACTCAGACCCACCTGAGTCACCAACCTGTGTATTAGATTATTCCCAGGCCTACTAGAATCTCCCTGGCAATCAATACTGGTTGCAGTCCCAACCTGAATCTCTGGCTGGTGTCCTGGATTCACATAGGTCTCCACTCAGTGTCTGCCACCCTTCCTTCGGCCCCATATGCAGAGTTTCCATTTGACAGATCAATGGCTAGCATAATACTAAATGGAGAGAAACTGAAAGCTTTCACTTAAAAATCAGGAACAAGGCAAAGGTGTCTAGAATCACCACTCCTATATAGTTCTCTAAACATTAGCCAGGGGATTTAGACAAGAGAAACAGGTTATTGATAAAAAGGGAAGTTAAATGATCATTGTTTGTAGATGACATGATCATCTGAATGGAAGATCACTAAAACTTCACCACTAGGCTCCTAGAATTAATAAAGTTCAGTAGCTTAACAGAACACAAAGTTAACACTCAAAAATCAATAGCTTTCCTTACACTAATAACGAATGCACTGAGAGAGAAATTAGGAAAACTACATCTTTCACCATAGCATCAATGTACATAAAATTCTTAGGAATTAACCTAAGCAAGAAGCCAGGTGTGGTGGCGCATGCCTGTAATCCCAGCACTCGGGAGGCTGAGGCAGGAGGATTGGTGCAAGTTCGAGACCAGCCTGGGCTACAAAAGTGAGCTCAAGGCCAGCCTGAACTGCACAGTGAGATCCTGTCTCAAAAAAAAGACAAAAAAAAAAAAAAAAAAAAAAAAAAAAAAAAAAAAAAAAACCTAAGCAAGAAAGAGAAAACCCTCTTCAATGAAAACTATAGTACTCTGAAAAAGATCAAACAAGATACCAGAAAATGAGAGGATAACTCTGTTCCTGGATAGGAAGACCTATATAGGCAAAATGGCCCTATATTCAAAATTGTTAAACAGATTTAATGCAATCTCAATCAAAATATGAATACCATTTCTTACAGAACTAGAGAAAACCATCTCAAAATTCATGAGGAACTAGAAGAGATGTAGAATAACAAAAATAATTTTGGGCCAAAAAACAAAAAGGCAGGGTGCCGGGTGTGGTGGCTCACGCCTGTAATCCCAGCACTTGGGAGGCTGAGGCAGGAGGATGGGTGCAAGTTCGAGACCAGCCTGGGCTTCAAAAGTGAGCTCAAGGCCAACCTCAACTGCATAGCGAGACCCTGTTTCAAAAAGACAAAAAGAAAAGAAAAAAAGGCAGGGGGCATCAGAATTCTGCATCTGAATTTGTACTACAAATCTACAGTGAATAAAAACAGCATGGTACCAGAACACACACACACACACACACACACACACACAACCAGTAGATCAATGGGACACAATATAGGATCTAGAAACAACTTCAGGCACACTCAAGTTATCTTGTCTTTAATACACGGGCCAAATATTTTTACTAGAGGAAAGAAAGCCTTTTTAGTGAGTAGTGCTGAGAAAACTGGATATCTACATTTAGAGAAGAATGAGGCTAGGCCCCCTATATCTCACTTGTGCTAAATTCAAAAAGGGTCAGAGATCTAAATATTGAAAAACTTGCTAAAAGGAAAATGCCTCAGTTGCTCTTCTGTCGTTGCTGGGACAAATGCACAACATCCAAATTGAACGAAGGAAAGGTTTATTCAGCTCAGAGTTACTGGAGGTTTCAGTCCATACTCAGCTGGCTCCAAGGCAGAGAGCAGCAGTCCATGGCAGCAGCAGAGAGCATAAGCAAAATGGAGTAGCAGCATCAGTGGGAACAGAGAGTCTGTCTCTCCTCTCTGTCTCTCTTATATTACATTCAGGTTGTCCACCCAAGGCTGGGTGTGGCACTCACATCCATAATCACAGTAGTACTAAAACCCACAATCCCAGTGGATCATGAGTTAATCTCAAACTCTAGAAGTCCTCACCCCATGACTGCATGAGGCTTAGGAGGGACAATGAGACACAAACTAATATTCTGCTCCTGGACTCCCAAAGTCTCATGCACATCCCTTTATGCAAAAGACATTTTAGTCCATCTTTAAGAGTTGCCAAGTTCCAACAGTTTCCGCATCGCTGAAAAGTCCATGTCTTCTCCAAGATCTAAGGCGGACTCTTAGCTGTGAGCCCCTGTACAAAAGAAAAGCTAAACATTTCCAATATTCAAAGGGACAAGAGAAATATTACCATTCCAAAAGTTACAAACAACAGGGAAACTTATCTACCAACAGAAGCCCAAAATCCAGCAGGGCAAATATTAAATCCTGTAGGTCCTTGTGGAACATCTGAAGCATTCTGTGGTGAATTTTGAGCTCCATATGGGTCTACCCCAACAGCACTCTTGATAGTAGTTCTCATTGCTTCTCTCTTAGGCCAGCTTTGCTCCCTCTTGGCAGTTTGCTTTTTTTGTCTTTTTGAGACAGGGTCTTGCTATGCAGTTGAGGCTGGTCCTGAGCTCACTTTTGTACAGTTTGCTTTAAATGATCCACATTCCTGGCTTTTCCAAACTTCTGGGATTTCCACTGAATAGGCTTCTCACAGCTTTAAGCACTGCCCTCTCAAGGGCACACTGCCTGGCCTCCCAGGCCTTCTGAAATCTGGTGGAAGCATTCTTAACCTCAGAACTTCTGCATTCTGAACATGCTTAAAGCCATTGCAATATGGATAATGCCAAGGTCTGCTGCTGGCTAGAGCTGTAGCCAGGCTTCCTTCTCTCTTGGCTGTAGGGGTCAAGTGCCTGGATTGGTGAGCACTCTGATCTTGATTCTGATTAACAAATTCTCCATGTTGGTGCCCTTGTAGAACCTGGTGTGACCACTGCTCCCATTCTGGAACATGAGGCTCTGCAACTTTCTTCCCAAGGCAGTCTCTCTCCCTTGCAATTCTGAGACTGCAAAGGGTGGAGACTTGCTGCTTCCTGTGATGCCCTCAGGACCTCCTTTTGATTCTCTTGTTCCTTGTTGGCAATGGAGATACTCTCAGCTCTATCTTTGCAGTTCACAATTTATTGGAGCTTCCTTTCTGGCCAAATCCACATATTGAACCATCCTACTGGGCTCTTTGCTCTTTATTCTCAACATAAATCTGGCTAAAAGCCCCCAACAATAGCCATGCTACCACCCCAATATTTGGCTGCTTTGAAATTTCTTTGGAAAGATTATGCAGTCCACTATGCTTAATCTCAGTCTCAGGCAAAGTCTGGACATGAGAAAAATTCAGACAAACTTTGGGCCAGCCCATAACATAAGTCATCTGGAATCTAAGAACCAATACAGTCTTTCTTCCCAGAAGAAACCTCCCCAGCCTGGTCTTTTACAGGCAGGCTTTCTATCAGCATTCTGGTCTTCTGATCTCTGAACAGAATCTCCCAAACAGAATAGCTGAAGCTGTTCCAGCTCTTTGTGAGTAGGCAACCTCCCAAAACCTTTCCTATCTCTTCCCATAAGCCATTACAAGATGTTTGTAATCCACATGATCAGGTTGAGCTACAGCAATGATCCCACTTCTCTGGCACCAAATTCTGTCTCAGTTACTCTTCTCTCATTGCAGGGACATACCTGACGCCTAAAATGAAGGAAGGAAAGGTTTATTCACCTCGCAGTTACTGGAGCTTTCAGTCCATACTCAGCTGGCTCCAATGCAATCTGGCACATGGTGGAGGGCAGCAGTTCATGGCAGCAGTGGAGAGCATGAACAAAATGGAGGAGTAGCAACAGCAATGGGAACAAAAAGAGAGTCTGTCTCTCTAATGTTACATTCAGGCTGCCTTGGGAAGAAAGTTGCAGAGCCTCATGTTCCAGAATGGGAGCAGTAGTCACACCAGGTGGGCATGGCACTCACACCCATAATCCCAGCAGTACTAAGACTCATAATCCCAGTGGAATATGAGTTAATCTCAAACTCTAGAAGTCCTTACCCCATGACTGCATGAAACCTTGGGGGACAAAGAGACACAAACTATAACAAGAACTAAAGCTCTTAAAGATGTAGGAGTAGCGAAGATTTTCTGAACAGAACCCTAGTTGCACAAGAAGTAATACCAAGAATCAATAAATGGAATCACATCATACTATAAAAGGAAGTCACACGAAAGGAAGTCACCAACAGAGTGAACAGTTAACATACAAAATGGGGTAGGGGAATGGCTGGTCACTCCTCAAAGGGCTAATATCTGGAATATATAAGAAACTCAAAAAAATTGATCCCTCAAATTTAAAGATGTAGTCCAAAAATAGGCATCTGAAATGAATAGCTTTGAAACATTACCCCAGAATGAATGGCCATGAAAAAGATGTCAACTGATATAAAATGCTGATGAGGCTAGAGAAGAAAAAGGATTGTTCATTGTTGGTGGGAAATTGGAACAGTAACTTTGAAAATTTGTATTGAGGGAGCCCGGGAGATAGCTCTGCAGCACAAGTGCCTGCCTGGCAAGCGCAAGGTCATGAGTTCGAATCCTGGTCCTGAAAAAAGAAATAAAATTTGTATTGAAATTCCTCAAAAACCTTAAACTAGAGATTCCATTTGACCCAGCTATTCTCCTTCTAAGTATCTTCCTGCATGAGTTAATTGTAATATTACAGTGATATATGCATAATCATGTTTATAACAGCATGATTTATAGTTGCTAAATCTTGGAAACTTCCCATATGCCCACCACAGATGAATGGATAAAGAAAATGTAGTATTCCTATATAATGGAGTACTATTCTCAAAAAAAAAAAAAAAAAAAAAAAAAAAAAAAAAAAAAAAAAAAAAAAAAAAAAAAAAAAAAAAAAAAAAAAAAAAAAAAAAAAAAAAAAAAAGAGAGAGAGAGAGAGAGACTAAATTTGAGGCATTGTTTTGATAAGTGGACGCTGCTTGAGACCATAATGTTAAGTGAAATAAATCAGATGGTTTAAATTTAGCATTTTCTATTGCATGAGAAACTCAAGGTATAAATAAAGAGCAAAATAAATTAAAAATAATAGGCAGTAAGGAAGTATTTTTTTCAAATGAAAAGGGGAAAAAGTAGGAAGGGGAAAATACATACAAAAAAGGTTCAAACAAAAAGTGGAAACAAGTTTTTCAAATGGAGAAGGGATGAAGAGTTGGAGGGAGCAGGGAGAGCTGAGAGCATGGAAAGGGACAAAATATTAAGATTTGTTGTATATGTACAAATTCCCCATGATAAACTTTATCATTATGTACTGCAAACATGTGCTACTAAAATATAGGGGAAAAGTGAAGCAAAAGTATTCCATGAATTTCATCCAATCATGCAACAATAAAAGTAGAAATCAATAGCAAAAGAAACAAATAATGCAGACACTTAAAGGTTAAATAATAAACTCTTGAATAACCAATGTATCATAGAAGAAATTAGGAAAGAAGTTACTTCTTAGAATCAAACAATAATGCTAGCACAATATACTAGGATGTACGGGATACAGTGAAACCAGTCCAAAGAGGGAAGCCTGTATCTTGCTATCAGAAAAACATAGCAAGCCCAAATAAATAACCTGATGGTGCATTTCAAGATCCCAGAAAAACCATAACAAGCCAAATTAAAAGCTAGTATAAGGAAGGAAATTGTCTTTACTTTTATCATAGCTGAGGTGAAATGCCTGACACAAGTTAAAGGAAGAAAGGTTTGTTTGAGTCACATTTGTAGAGGTTTCAGTCCATAGTTGGCTTTGAAACAGGGTGGAATGGCACAGAGGTGCTGCAGAAGAGCAACAGTCTATGGCAGAACAGGTAAGAGGCAGCAAGCACAAAGCAGAAGCTACAAGCCTTTCATTTTTATTGCAGCCAGTGAGCCTTCTCATTATCCATACTCAGAATTATGCTAAATCAGTTAGTTCACTAAATTAGTTATCAGATACTTAATCTACATGCACACACCCTAGTTCCAGCCACCTCTGAAAAATCCCACCTATAAGCACATGAGATTTGGCACTGGGGATATATAGATACCAGCTATACTAGAGATTGTGAAGAGCTGGGGAGAAATACATAAAATTGAGGCTACAAAATAAGTACATAATATACATGTACCAACTTCTCACAAGAAGTGTAATCATTATGTACTTCAAACATACACTAATAGAAAACAAAGCTATTAAAAAAGAATTAGCCAGTTTTAATAAAAAAATGGAAATACCCAAACAAATGCAATTAAAAATGAAAAAGATGATACCACAATGGACATTGCTCAAGTCTACAAGATTATTGATAATTTGCCTACTTATACTTCATTAATCTGTTCATTTGTTTGTGTATTTGGTACAGGGTCTCACTAGACAGCTGGGACTCAAGCTGTTTGCAGCCGCTTCCCCAGCTCTGGGATTACAGGTGTACACCACCATGCCCAGTCTCAGTGGCTGGCTCAGCACACCCTGGGGCAGGGCCAGCACTTATACTTCAATAAATTGGAAAATCCAGAAGAAATGGTTAAATTTCTATGAACATATGTATCAGACTAAACCAAAAAGATGTAAAAACACTGAGTAACGCAGTCATAGGAATTGAAGCAGAATATAAAACCTACCAACTAAGAAAAATCTAGGACCTATGGATTCACTACTGAATTCTATCTACAACTTCAGAGAAGATCTAACACCAATACTCTTCAAATCAAAACAGAAGCAGCACTGCCAGTCATTCTTAGGAGCTATCATTACCCTGATTTCAAAACCAGACAATTAAAAAAGAAAACTATAGACCAGTCTTTTTCATGAACATAGATGTAAAAATCCCCAGCAACATACTAGCAACAATATTAAAAAGTCATTAAAAAGATTATACATCACTACCAAGTAAGCTTCGCTCAAGTGATGGAAAAATGGTTTAAAACAAGTAAATTAACAAATATAATAAGGTCACATGAACAGAAAGACAAAAATCACATAATCATCTCAATGGGTTCAGAAAAAGCCTTTGACAAAATTCCACAGATTCATGATTTAAAAAACAAAAGAACCTGAAAAGAATACATATGAAGGGATGTTATTTCAATCTGATAAAAGCCACATGATTTATGACAAGCCTGTCAGTATATTAAATGAAGCTGAAAGTTTTTTCACTAAGATCAGGAATAGGACAAACATGTCCACCATCACCAATCCTGCTCAGTATCATACTCAAAACATTAGCTAGGACAATCAAGTAAGATAAAGAAATAATAATGAAGTCAAATCATCATAATCTGCAGATTATGCCATGATCCTTCATATGCAGAAATCAAAAACAGTGTTACCCGCAGAGACCTAGAAGTAATAACAAAAATATAGCAAGATACAACAATTGATAGTGTTTCTGTACACCAAAACTGAACTACCCAAGAAAGAAATTAGGAAAATGACACCATGCACAATAGCACCAAAAAAATGTGAAATAATAGGATTTAATCTAGCCAAGGAAATGAAAGTCCTCTACAATTAAAACTACTCTGAAAAAGGAAATCAAAACAGACATGAGAAAATGAAAAGAATAAAAATAAAGAAAATCACAATATATCCCTGTTCCTGGATAGGTAGAACCTATATATCAAAATGTCTAGACTTGTAAAGCTGACACATAGATTTAATTTAATATCCACAATACTATTCTCCACAGAATTAATGAGGACAATCTTAAAGTTCATGTGGAACAGAAAAGGCCTAGAGTAACAGAAACAATCTGAGCAACATTAGCAAAGCAAGAGACATCATAATCCTAAATTTCAAGTTACAGTACAAAACTACTGGTAAAAAAAGTAGTGTCATGCCAATAAAAAAAAAAAAAAAATGTATGGTACTGGGGGAAAAAAGACATGGGGCTCAGTGGACCAGATGAAGGGCACAGAAACAACACTAGGCACATTCAACTATCTGATCTTTGACAAAGGGGCCAGAAACATATACTGGAGGAAAGATAGTTTCTTTTCAGAGTAGTGCGGGGAAAACTGGCTATGTACATGCATGAGATTGAATCTAATTTCTTATCTCTCATAAACTAAAATATGAATGGATTGGAGATCTAAATGGTATAGCTAACCTTTAATCTGCTGGAAGATAAAATAAACACATAGGCATAGAAAAGCGCTTTCTGGCAAAACCCTAATTACACAAGAAATGACATGAAGAGTCAACAGGTGCAGTTTAGTCAATAAGCAATACAAAGAGAGTCAGCGTACTGGGTAGGCATGCCATGAGTATCCAAGTGATACCTAAAGGTCAAGCAAAGGTGAAGGAGCTTCATTTATATTTTTTGTAACATTATTGGAAGGTAAGCACCATCCATGATACATTGTATTTTCGGGAAGTTCTCCAGTCTTATTTTGTTTTTTGCAACCTACACGGAGCATTGTACTGCCACAGAGAATAATAAACACTAGTTTCCAATAGATTGTGATAGATGATAAAGTTATGCAACAGGATAAAGATGACACTGATACCACATAATGATAAAATCTATTAAGTGAAATGAAGAAATTAGGTGAAATGAAGGAGCATGTCTTTGAAGGCTAGTTTTATGCAGGGTCATCAAAAGATATCAAGAAAGTGATATCAGAGACTTAAAAATTTGAACAATACCACATATTTAAAATAGATGAAATGTGAGCAGAGCAGCTTTACATATAGAAGGCAAACAAGTGTAAAGATTCTGCTACAGAAATGAGCTTGGTGTATTACCAGATTATAAATGGAAGTTATTGTGGTGGAAGAGAATGGACTGAGATATATAGATGAGTTAGAGAAGTAGCCACTACATTGTGGATAACTTCAGCATCTAGAGAAGAACGTATAGTCACCTGTATATGTCAGCAGACTGGGAGTGGCCACAATCAGTGACATGGAAGAAGTAGAAGGCTCTGAGTGAAGAAGATGTGGCAGTTAAAATCAAGCATTCACATATTTATCATTGATGAAACGTACATCAGCTGCCCCAGATTCTGCCAAGCAAAAGAATTTTTAACTCCTGCCTCACTGCCTGTCATCTTTTTCAGTACTCTCTAGTTTGCTACCTGGTGTCCTTAACTCCTACTTTCTCCACTCTATAGTCTTCTCAGAGCAAAAAGAATAAATGAGTAAGTGAAAAATCATTATTTGTGCTCTTAATTCTTGAGTAGCTTTTTCATGGCACTTAGAATACAGTTAGAATTTCCCAACATTGCCTAGAATAGCCCAGTTCATCAGCATTCTTTCAATTCTCATTTCTAACACTCTCTCTTCTCTTGATAACTCTCAATTCCCTCAGTTCTCTTGCTTTTCTTTGAAAATGTCAGGCACACCCTGTCTCTGGTCTTTTAGTTGCTGTGCTTTTGGCAAGGTATCTCTTACCCTGGATTCTTCCTGCCTCTCCCAGATCATTTAGAGCTACACAACTACCACCTCCTTGAAGAGTCCTTTCCTAACCACCTCTGCTCTCAGTTACAATCTCTCTGTTTTTCTTACTTTATTTTTCTTCAAAGCAATAATCACATTTTTATGTTTGTGTATTTTTATGACCATCTCCTGCATGAATATATTCCTCGCACTCATTCCTAACCACTTTAGCATAGTTTTGGCACATAATATACATTCAGTAACTTTATATATCTGAATTTTTTTTTTGAATTTTAAAAGAATCGAATTAAACAACATCTGTGTGCTCTAGTTGTGCTGTTATAGTAATTTCTGAGTCATTTTACCTACCCTTATTAAGTTTTAATATTCTGGAGATATATAGTTCCATCAGCTTGCGCTAAACTAAACAAAATAAAAGTCAACCAAATAGGAAAGAAATAAATAAAACTATTTCTCTTAACAGCATCATTGCACATATGGAATATTACCAACGCTTTACAAAAATACCATGAAAACCGGTAGTAATTTCAGTAAGCTGGCAGGACACATGGATACATAATTATCATATTTCTGTAGATTACTAATGAATAGTTGAGTTGAAGATGTCTTAAAGTACCATTTCAGTAGTACCCCAAACCACTCAATACTTAGGCATGAGTCTTCAAAAACTTATACACGGTATGTTTAGTGGAAACTATAAAACACTTATGAAAGAAATCCCAGAGTATCCACAGAAATGGAGAATTATACTCCTTTTATGGATTGGAAGACTCAATGTTGTTAAAATGTCAATTCCTCTCAAACTTTCTTACAGATTCAATGTAGTAGCACTCAAAAATCTCAGGCTATCCACTGGAAATCAATAAACTTTTTCTGAAATAGATAGAGGAAACCAAGGGACCTATAATAAGAAGTACAGGACACATTATTAGATTTTTAGACGTGTTATACACCTACTATAATCAAGGCAATGCTGTGTTGAAGAATAAAGGCATACACAAGTCAGTGAAACAGAGAGCCCAGAAAGACACCAACTCACATGTGGCCTATTGAGTACAAAAGCATTTTAGCAGCAAATGATAATCTTTTCAACAAATAGTATTAGAATACATTACTCAGCAATATATAGTGCCTACATGAGTGTAATTAATTTTTCTAAATTCATTAAATTATGTACTTTAACTTGGTTATTTTCATTTAATGGCAAGTGTATCTCAATGTTGATTTGTTTAGAATCTAGTATGCATAAAGCACTTAGCACAGACCCAGCATATAAGCATTATTAGCTGTTATTAAGTACTCTACACAAGGATTACTTTTTCTTAAGAATATCATGTGAATAAATTGGGTATATTTACATGAGCATAAGTAGAGTATTAGAGGCAAGATAGTCTCAGTACTGAAACGTTTAAAGGTATCTCTGAACTCTGTAATCTTCATCCAACTCTCATTCTAAATTCTACAAAGCCTCAGGGCTCCTGCTGTCTTAAAAATTATTACACATTTAATACTCTGCACAATATTCATCCCATGTAGCCCACCGCTGGGAGCTGAGCCTGCGCACCCGCCGCGGGTAAGCCCCTGCGCCCCTCTGCCCCGCCTCTGCGTTCCCGCGACTAACTTCCTGTCCCAGCCCAGCCCAAACCCCACCGCTGGGAGCTGAGCCCACTGGGTCAGGATCCTTGGCCTGCCTTCCCTTTCCCC
>PVJA010044995.1:0-15864 GCA_004027025.1 Myocastor coypus
TTTTTCTTTTATTTTGTTTTCTTCTTCGATGAAAGTTTAATAGCACAGATTAGTTGTCTACCTATTTATGTATGATGATCCTCTGCAGAGTCATAAACTACTATACAGTCTAATATCCAACCCTCCCCCAGAATGGATACTTGTCCCTTGGAAGTGACAACATCACTCTTTTTGAGAATCTATGATTTACAGTATTATCCAGTGTACAAAAGGCATGGTATTCAAATAACAAATTTGAAACAGAGGACAAGGGTGCAGGTATACTACTCCATGCTAGAATGTGTTCTAAAGTCTTATTCAGTGCTTGGTTTGGCAGCACAGATACTGAAGTCTTACACAAGTATTAACATTTCTGAATACTGCTATACATCTAACAGAAAGAGAAATTCATCGTTACTTTCTCCAATATCTGGTGGCTAGCATTGTATATTTCTAATATCTGTGTATAATAAGTTAAAGTCAGATATTTGGCATCAGCTATAAATAATATAGCCATTGTTTAATATAACCATGACAGAATTTTCACATATAGCAAAGGGATGTACACAGGTTTTACAGAAAACCTGCATAATTTGTCTTATTAACAGATATGCAAAGTGCCTTCTAACTTTGCTACTCAGTCTGGATCTGAGGCCAGAAATATAAGAATCACCAGGGATCTGGATTAAGAGCCAGAAGCACGAGTTCCACCAGAACTGCTGAAACAAGATCTGCAGTTCAACAAGATCCCTAGGTAACTCTAACACACACTGATAACAGCTGCCTCCAAGGACAAATACAAAAATTCTCCCTTAATTCATCAAAGCCTTTTATTTTTAACCATCCAAGTAGATTTACTCATTAACCCACTAGTGTGATAAGAGCCTATGGGAAATGTGAACTGGAGATCATGTGGGATTTCTAAAACACACACATATATACCTCAGGGTTACAAAATGTGCAAATTTTATCTCTGGGAGAAATTTAGACATTAACACACTCTGCACTAGCAGGGACAGTAGGGCACAGGTGAGTGGGTGTGCCAGGTACCTGATGCTCCCCTTCAGAGGCAGCAGCATCGGCCCTTCACCAAAAGTGTCACCAGGAATGCTCTTCTAACATAGTTTTCCATCAATGGCAGGAAAAGACTTGTGAGGAGCAAAGGTAATGGATAACAAAGTGCCTGCTTTTGTTTATATTCCCAGCTATTTAAAAAATTAAATAAACTTAGAGGTTTCATTTGCTTTTTGACACTAGTTGTAAGTTACTTTGTGTTATAGAAAATATCTTTTTGCCTCTTAATATTTTTTTGTAACTTTTTTTGTAACGTAAGACTACAGAATTTTTTCTTTTATTCTATTTGTGAAGGATTACAACACAAAAAGTTATCCTACCACTTGAGTACTTCGAATGTTTCTGCAAATCTTAAAGACATTTGTCTCTAGTGTGATATATAAAGGTGTAATTAAGACAGATTTCTGTTTAAAAATTAAATAATCAAACAAACAAACAAACAAATAAATAAATAAATAAATAAATAAATAAATAAATAACCAGGCTGTGGTGGTGTACACCTATAATCCCAGCACTCAGGAAGCTGAGGCAGGAGGATTGGTGTGAGATTGAGACCAGCCTGGGCTACAAAAAGTGAGCCCAAAACCAGCCTGAACTGCATAGCAAGACTCTGTCTCAAAAAGATTTCAAAAAAAAAAAGCCTTAATATATTAAGTTACAAGGCTCAGCTGGTACGGTAGCACATTCCTGTCATTGCAGCACACAGGAAGCTGAGACAGAAGGATCAAAGCAAGCCCAAGGCCAGTGTGAGCTATATAGCAAGTCTGAGGTCAGCTTGAAGTACAAAGTTAAACCCTGACTCAAAAGAAAGTAAACAGTAGCCTCTAAAATAGCTCAACCCAGGAGCAAAACCATGCACTTATAGACACAGGATAAATTATATAATGGTCCTAAGAACCAACCAAAATATTTTTCACACTGAGTATAGCAATGGGTAACACTAAAATTATACTTGGAGGGCCAGTTAGATAGCTCAGGGGCATGAGTGCCTGCCTGGCAAGTGCAAGGTCCTGAGTTTGAACCCTGGTTCCACCAAAAAAATAAACAAATAAAATAAAACTATGCTTGGAATGCCTGTCATTCTTGTCTTTTAGATTTGTGCTGCTTCTAATGTAATTTCAGTTACTACCAGCAAGATGGCTCAGTAGTCTAGGGCAGCTGCTTAGGAAAGGTTAGGCAATGGCAGGGACCATTGTTTGATCCCTGGCACCACATGCTGTGCCAGTCACACCCCAGGGCAGGCTGAGCTTGCCATAAAAAAAAAAAAAAAAAAAAAAACTGCTATACTCTCTCTGAAGTAAATGATTAGTTTATAAGAAAACAAAAAAGGGTATTAAATGAGAGTAAGAAACTAGGAAAAATGCCACAGGAATGACTGACTACAATACTTAAATTTCTTAATGTCTGTATAAAAATGTGTAACTGCTTTTATGACATTGTATAGGAATTTATTAGAATATCAATGATTGATGGAAAATATCGGTTCCAAGTTAAGTGTAAGATGTTTGATATTCAGAAAGACAGTGATGTTAAGCTCAAGTACCTAAGGTATAGAGTAATAGTATCATGAAGCTTCTCTTCTGGAGGATTAAGAATATAAGTTTACAGGGGCCCAGCAGGATGGCTCAGTGGTCTAAAGTGCCTGCTTAGGAAAGCTTAGGCAGCTGCAGGGACCACGGTTCGATCCCTGGCACCATATGCTGCACCAGCCCTGCCCTCAGGGCAGGCTGAGCTGGCCATAAAAATAAATAAATAAACAAACAAAAGTTCTGAAACAAGAATAAATAAATAAATAAAATTAAAAAGTCTTTAAAAAAAAGAATATAAGTTTACAGGCCAAAAATTAGAGAAAAAGAAGGGCTACAAGGATAGCCAACATTTTGGCCCTAGCCCTTTAAGGTCAGCAAAGACTCAGGACATAAGAGAACCTGTGCTATAACATCCTACACCTCAGTGGTTTCCCAAATTTTCTGTTCAAGGAGATTATGGAACCACAGAGGAAAGGGATAGATGAAGTACAGTGTGCCTAAGGAGAGTCACCTAGAGAGAAAACATTCTCTCAGGCTTTTACAGAGAGCAAACTGGTCAAGCAATGGCCGTGACTCATCCAGATGGCTGACACAGACAATAGTTCTACAAAACGCTGTACATGGTTTCAAAGTAAATCCTAAGGGGATTTGACTGATCTAGGGAAATATAAAAGTTACATGTTTTGTTATATAGGTCTTGCTTTAACTTGCCCTTAACTCCCAGCAGAAAAGTTTAACCACGAGGCATAAAAAGTAAAGCTAGATTAGCATGCTGAGCTATAAAAGGCTTAAATCAACAGCTTCTGACATTGCCAGCTCTGCCAATAACCCACTGTGATTATGCAATGCTGGACTATGTATACAACTACTTTCTCTTAGTTCTGTGAGAAATTTTTTGTACCAAAAATGATTAGAAAAATTATCATGTCTGCATCCTGTGCTCTGTATAACTACTATGAGGAGAATAATATGCATTATATCAATTATTGGGAATGTGCTACTAATGTGTTTTTGAAAATGTCACATTTCTATTTCTTATTAAAAGAAAAAAAATAGCCCAACAACCTCCACAATTCTACCACATAGCTTCACTCTGAGATCCAAAGCATTTTCCTGTGGTCTTCCTAAAATAAAAAGTCTATTGTGGTAATCAACTACAAATCATATCAGTTATTTATTAGCAAGAGGTAGAATCTGGCCAAGAGTTAGCAGGAGACGGGTCCTGGGGAATTCAGAGCCATGGGAACAAGCAGTATCTCCAATTTGTACTTTGCTAATATCTCTGTAGCCTGATGGCAAATACAGGCTCTGTAATTTACTACCTGGGAGTCCCTGAGCGAATAGCTCAATCCTCCTGAGCTCTAGTTTCTTCATCTACAAAATAGGGCTAGTTAGTTATACCTCAAATACTATTACCCCCCCCACAAAAAAAGTCTATTACAGAGCTTAATGAGCTCTTACTAGTTAGCTCCTAAAATTAGTGCTTAATAAATCATAATTCACAGCCTACCAACTCCTCCATGAGCAGTCAAATATTTTTAGCCACTAAGTGTTTAAGGAAAGTGCTTTATCTCAAAGAGGGTTCCAAGTTAAAAGAACAGGAAGTGCTCTACTCAGAAACTACACATGCTAGTTGTACTGAGTCTCTCCTCCAAAACTCTGAGATGACATGATGCTCCCTGAGTTTGTAAAAGATTACATCACCCTGAAACTCAGTCAGCAGAAGGCTGAATTCCCCTCTTAGCTGTATTCATATGTTCTCCTCATGAAAAATAATGGAAAATCTACAACTTGGTTTCAAAATGCTAAACCACCAAAAACTTTGGTTCACAAGAAATTATAATAACATGCCTGTAAATAAAATACATACTAGTTTTGAGGCAAATTCAAAAATCAGTTAATTTAAGAAATAAAAGAATCCTAGCATTCTTAAAAAGCATCCCACTCCACATTCTAATATCATCCAAGGCCAAGATACTTGATGGTTAGAATTATCTGCCCCTCTCACCCTTTGGATTTCAGCATCAGGCCAAAAAAGTCAAAAAGTGAAGCTCAGCTTGGGCCTTCATAATCTTCCAATTAACCTACAGGGGAGAAAGTCAAGTCAGCTAAAAACCAAAAGCAATGTTCTTAGGAGCAATTTTAGTTGTTCTCTGTGCAATTAGAAAATCTCTTGTGGTAATGTTCTTAAAAGAACTCCAAGAACCTGTAGGAGGTGTCTACTTAGAATTGATAAATTCCAGAAGGATTCCTTTTGCTTTTGAGAGCAGGACCTACTTGAGAACAAAACAAATGACAAGGCTTTGCCTCCTTTTCTTCAGTAAGGATTCCAGTATCTCAGCAACTAAGTTAAGGTAACATGGCCATGGCCTCCCCAGTGGAAAAGAGGCTTCCAAGCATTTAACATATGATCAATTGTGCACTGACTCCATGTGCTAATTCATCCCAGACTACTTTCTGTCACCCCAGGGCCTCTCACCTGTATTAACCTTCCTGGTTGGGTCTTCAGCCTAAGTAAAATGATGGCAGAGGGAATGGTGGATAGTAAAGACTTAAGTAAAGACTTGCATTATCTGCATGTTTAAATATATATATATAGCTGATCCCCTCCTCTGTCAGGGAGCACTGAGGGTGGTGAACTGAATATTTAAATTTTTTTCTCTTCTGTCATTGTTAGAACGACCTATACCTAAGAGAATTTTTCTTAAAAAATTTCCACTTAGCCAGACAATGTATTTCTTAAGGTGCCAGATTCAAATTGAGATTATACATATTATCTAGTACTTAAAATTTACATAATAAATGTCATCCTCTTTGGGACAATCCCTTCACCCACTAAAGCTAGCTCATGAATGCCAACAGACAGAACCTCTAATACATCCTATCTAGAAACATGCTTTTATTTAGAAAGAGTCCCTTAAAATACTTTATACAGATTATTACAAACCTGATGGCCCAGCCAAGTTACTAAAATTTCAAGTTTCCTTCATAAAGTGGTTATTCATAAATTTTAAATTTACAAGCCAGGCATAGTAACACACGCCAATAATCCTGCTGCTAAGGAGGCTGAGGCAGAAGGATCACTGAAAATTGAAGGCCATCCTGCGGCACAGAGTGAGTTCAAAGCTAACTTGAGCTACCTACCAAGACCTTGCCTCCAAAAAGGGGGCGGGGGAGGCACTAATAAATTTTAATTTTACAGAATATGAGAATTATTAAGGGTATGCTATAAAATATTTCAATCTACTCAGAATTTTTTCTCCATAAAAACAGTTTTAAGGGGTAAGTATACCGTTAAACCCATACAGGGAACCTCCTGGGAGATTCTGCTTCAGGATACCATAGCTCTATATTATTAAATCATTACATTAGATTCATGCTGCTTTCATCGTAAATCCAGGCCACCTCTTCCATCAGCCTCCGTGCCTTTCCAGCCTTTAAGGCAAAACTACTGGACATCTGCCAAAGCCAGACTATAAAAACATCCCGGATTTTTCTTCCCAACAAAACTGACTCCCCAATAATTTGCTCCACCTAATTAAACCTAAAAGAGTGATTCTACAGTAAATAATATGAGGAATAAAAAGGCAAAAAAGACAGGTAAGATGTGTTTTCATAGCAAATATCAAATAAGAAAAGTGTACCTTTGGGTCTGAAGCTTCAAGTCATACAGAAATAGTAAAAGCAAGTCAACTTTTTCTGGCTGTACTCAGCGATAGTAACGCGGACATGCGCGTAGGCGCTGTTTCCTCTCTCGGGTGCTAGGCGAGGAACGGTGGCCTCCAGCACTCGCGGGGCTCGGGGCGCAGCTAGAGGAGCCCGAGGTCAGGCTCCTGGGTTTATAGCGAGGTCCCCCCCTACCAGTCTCCAGCCGGGGTGGGGGCTGGCTGGGGGCGGGGGCGTC
The DNA here is from genome assembly GCA_004027025.1 of Myocastor coypus. Taxonomy (NCBI): domain Eukaryota; kingdom Metazoa; phylum Chordata; class Mammalia; order Rodentia; family Myocastoridae; genus Myocastor; species Myocastor coypus. The sequence goes on from PVJA010044995.1 coordinate 6,487, forward strand.
TTCTCTAAGGTACACAAGGCAGTCATCTCTCTTTCGAGCTGGTTTGCGTGGGCACTGAGGAGGGCGGGAGGAGGCAGAGAGGACTGGAGGAGGTTTGTGGGCTTTTTCCGAACTCTGGAAATTCCCGGCTGAAAAGGTACAGACCCAGTGGACATTCCCCGCCAGGGCTGGCTGCAAGTCCCGTACTGGAACTACCCAGGGGAATCAGAGCCAGCAGCCACAAAACGGTTTTCATAGGCTTTCTTAACTGTGTCAGAGAAGCAATACCAAGGATCAGTTTCCTCCCCATTAGAGGCACTTTCTATTTTGCTATTTCTAACTTTTGAAGTGTGGTGTGGGTTGGGGAGGGCCTTCCACAGGCTTTGTAAAAGCAGCAATCAAAGCAGTATCACTGCAAACTCAGGGGCAATAAGGTAAGACAATCCAAAGCCACCCTCCAGTCTCTCTGAAGTAGTAACATTCAGAAAGCAACTGAATGAAGCTCTAGGAAAAAAAAAACAGATCAGAAATATTTTTTCTGTTAACTGCAGAGATGATGTCCAAAAAGAAAACCATGCATAGTGACTGCAGAGCAGATAGACAAAAAATAGTTTAAGAAAATTATGAAAGCCATGTATGTTCTGCATAGAAATGGAAAACATAAGGCAGATTCAAGCAGATATAGAGGAGAATAAAAATCTCACTGAAGTATCCACAACAGAGTAAGCCAATGGGAGGACAGGATCTCAGATGGGATAATGGCTAGTGATCATGAATAGAAAGATTTCTTTAAAATTGCATGGGGCACAAGACAGCAGCAACTAGATGAGGCAAACACAAATAATTTAAGATTGACTGGAGTCAATTAAAAAGTGGGAGACAGCATAAATGATAAAAAAAAAAAAAAAAAACTGTTCACACACACCATGGTAGAAAACTTCCCTACTAGGGAAAAAGAACTTGAAATATTAATAAGTGAGGAACATATAACTTCAATTAGCCATGATCAAAAAATCTATAGCCAGGCATATCACAGTCAAGATTCCACAAATTCAACACAACCACAGTATCTTAAAAGCTGTTAGAAAGGGCCAGATGGCTCAGCACATTAATGTGCCTGCTTAGGCAGACACAGCAACCAGGGTTCCATCCCCCAAGTGCCATGCTGGCTCCACCCCCAGGGCATGCTGAGATGGCAACTGAGACTGGCCTTGTGTAATTCCAGTGCCTAGGAGGCTGAGAACAGGAGGATCACTATGAGTCCAATCTGTATAGTGAGACCCTGTGGACCCTGTACTAAATTCATTTTTAAAAAAGCTGTTAGAGAAAAGAAACAAATCACCTATAAAGCAAAGCCCATCAGAATCATAGCTGACTTCTTAGCATAAACCCTCAAGTCAAAAAAAAAAAAAAAAAAAAAAACCTCAAGTCAAGTAGAGCTTAAAGTATTTCAAGCTCTACAGGAAAACAGCCTCCAACCCAGGCTGATGTAGCCACAAAACTTTTTCAAAACTGATGGAGAAATAAGATATTCCATGATAAAAAAAAAAAAAAAAAATCTGAGGAAACATATGACCACCAAACCAGAACTCAAAAAAAAAAAATTTTTTTTTTCATATATTTGGTACTTGGACTTGCAGTAATCCTCCTGTCTTCAGCTTCCCCAGCACTGGGATTACAGGCAGGCACTACCACACACCAGTCTCAGTGTGACTGACTCAGTGCATCCAGGAGGCAGGACTATTGCAGCATGTGGTGCAGGGGATGGAATCCAGGTCCTTCTGCTTGACTAAGCAGGTGTTTAGTCTGCTGAGCTATCTCACTGGCCCTCTAAAATGTTTTGGAGGACATTTTAGAGATAACAAGGACTACAGCTCCATGGACGCCAACAGAAGGAACCCACCAGGAAAAGCAAACAGTTACACAGAGGGGAGGAAAAAAAGGGGGAGCCAACAACAGGAAAATAATGTGACAAGGATAAGTCAATACACATTACTTACAACCATCAATGTGTGATGGTCTCAATTCACCAATCAACAGACACAGACAGGCAGAATGGATCAATAAGCAAGATCCAACAATATGCAGGACACAAGAAACACATTTAACTGAAAAATAAATTCATAGACTAAAAGCCAAAGAATACTCTACAAGATAGGAACCCAGAAAAAAAAGCAGAGGTAGCTATCCTATTTGCAGATAGCCCCTTAAACTAAATTTTAAATGAATCAACGAATATTAGACAAAAACATTAAATCTGCTGGAAGACAGAATAGATAAAACTCTTGAAGACATCACTATAGGTAAAGACTTTATAAAACTCTGATTGCACAGATACTGTCACAAAGAGTCAACAACTGAAATCTCATCTTATTAAGAAGTTTTTGGGGGGCTAGGGAGATAGCTCAGTGGAATAAGTGCTTGCCTGGCAAGTGCAAGGTCATGAGTTCAATCCCTGGTACCACCAAAAAAAAAAAAAAAAAAACAACAAAATAAGATGATAAAAAAGCTTTTTGCACAGCAAAAGAAACCACCAACAGAGTAAAAAGACAACTCACAGTGTGAGGGGAAAAGTGTTTGCCAGCTGTCCCTCAAAGGATCACTACTGAGAACATAAAAAGAAGTTAAAAAAAAAAAATTCAGACCTCCCAAATTTAAAGACTCAATTCAAACATGAGTATCTGGAATGAATACACTTCTCAGAGAAAGAAATACAAACAGTAAATAAATATATGAAAAAGTGTTCAACAAAACTGATCATTAGCCAGGCGTGGTGGCATACGCCTGTAATCCCAGCACTCAGGAGGCTGAGGCAGGAGGATTGGTGCGAGTTCGAGACCAGCCTGGGCTACAAAAGTGAACTCAAGGCCAGCCTCAACTGCATAAGGAGACCCTGTCTCAAAAAGACAAAAAAAAAAAAAAAAAAAACCTGATCATTTAAGAGATATGCAATCCTGAACCTTCCAGCCGAGCCCTAGGATGCCAGCCCTGCCCCTGTGGTGTGCTGTGATGGTTAATGAGACTGGGCATGGTGATGCACACCTGTGTTATGGGTGATGTCTAGTTTTCCCCCAAAGCCTCATGCAGTCAGGGGGCGGGGACTTCTCTAGATTTAGAGACTTGATTCATGAGTCACTGGGGTTATGTGTTTTAAGTACTTCTGGGATTATGGGTATAGCCTAAGGTGGATAGGCTGAGGTGGGGAGCCTGAATGTAATATAAAGAGAGACAGAGACAGACTGAAGCTGTTGCTCTCTGCTCCCTTGGTTGTTCCATTGCTTCTGTTGCCATTGTTCCTGTTTCCACCACCATGAACTAGATGCTCTCTGCTCTGTTCCGCTCAGCCTTGGGCCAGCTGAGTATGGACTGAAACCTCCAGAAACTGTGAGCTAATAAACCTTTCCTTCCTTCATCTTTAGTGTTGGGTATTTGTCTCAGCAACAAGTAAAAAGTAACTAAGACAACCTGTAATCCTGGCACTTGTGAGGTTGAACAGTAGGAACACTAGGAGTCTGATCTATGTAGAGATCCTGTACTAAATACAAAAAAAAAAAAAAAAAAGATACAAATTAAAACACTGAGATTCCATCTCACCCCAGAAAGAATGTCTATTATCAAAAAAATCAACCAATAACAAATGCTGGAGGGCTTGTGGGGCAAAAGGAACACTTCTCTACTGTTGGTGGGAGTGAAAACTGGTACAACTACTGTGGAAATTAGTGCAGAGGTTCCTCAAAAACCTAGGATTGGGAGTTCCATTCAACCCAGCTATTCCCCTCCTGGGTATTTTACCAGAAGAATTAAAAACACTATCAGAGTGATAGATGCACCCATGTTTTACTTTGACAAGTAAATGTCAATATATTGTACTTTAAGTAACTTAACGATAACAACATGTAAGGTATTAGCCAGTTACCTTTCTATTATCTTGTTCTGAAATTTAGTTTTATCTTTCTCTTTAAAAGCAGTGTTAACTATTCCCTTTGTGGACAAAGGCCAAACAATCTACCTCAGAAAGCAGTGGTCCCGACACTTTGCTTTTGAATGTTACAATATTTATACTAAAAGATACCAATTTTTTAAAGAAGTGTGGCTTTATGGCACAAAGATCGTGTTATTTTCACAGGTGATAGGTGGGGGTGGGTGGATTGGTATAGGAAATGAATCACCGCACGACACTGAAATGATTTCTTCTAGACATTTAGTTTGACTGTCACTTCTTTCACTTTTAGGATCCTGGCTACTGTGATCTCCTGATTCCGTTCCTTTCTTTCTGTTATCTTCTCAAGGCAGTGTTACAATCCAGTCTCCATAGGAAATGACAATGTCTGGTTCTCCAATAGCAATGGTTATCTTCAAGAGCCATGCAGTAAGGTGCACAGAACTCAGTAAGACTGATTTCTTCAAATTTTAACATTCTATACAATGCATTTAAATTTACATTCAAAAAAAAGTTAAGTGCACTTTCAAGAGACAAACTAAAGTTGATGAAGTGTTTTGTGTTTTCAGTTCCTATTTCCTATAAACTTCTAACCCCAAAAACCTACCATCATGTCCCATTATTCCCCGATTCCAGTAGCAGAGATTGTGTACCACTTACAAAAACAACGTGGTCTATTGAAAGGAACAGATAATGCTTAATTCGTTTTGTCTCCTTTTTTCAACTGCTTGTACTTTTTCTCTTAATTCCTTATACATCCCTTTTTTTCCTTCTTCCAATTTTGTATGAATATATCTGCTAATGTAACTGGCTGGAAGATAACAATATGCACTGCAACAAATACTATGAAATTCATATTACTTTGTTAAGTAAAATTCTATATCACTTATAATTTTGTTTTAATACTATTTGTACTCTAAAAACTTTAAGAACTATGAAATCTTAACTGTACAGTGAGGGGTAAGGCAGCAGAATTCACTAAAACTTCATTGAAGAATAAATCCTTGGGAGAATAATTCTTAAAGCATGAAGAAGGGCCGGAGAGATAGCTCAGTAGAATAAGTGCTTGCCTGGCAAGTGCAAGGTCCTGAATTCAATCCCGGGTACCACCAAAAAAAAAGCATGAAGAATGAATATAATTGCAAAGAAATTCTGGTATTTGTGACTATTGTTTAAGGGCTAAATTTTACTTAGAACTCACAAAATAATGCTAAGAAACTGTCCTTCTAGAGAGTTGGGGTGTCTTACTTGTTTCCCTTAGACATTTATTTCCCTGTACCTCTCAGTAATTGCCATTTTCCTTTAACAAAGTCTAGAAACACACTTTTTTTGTTGTTAAACAGATATTTTTGACAGGTAAAAATGCGTAGTGTATCTGTTCTCCTCAAGAATCCTGATTTATCAACCTGAACTTTTATATGCGAAGTCAGGAAATGTGAGTCAGGATTATGGTTGTTCAGAATGGTAAAATGGATAATACCAGAACACCAAAGATTTGCTTTATATTTACTAAAGAAAGGTTTCTCTTAATAGTGTAACACTTCTAAAATATAATTTACATAGAAGATCCTTGATATAGTACCACCAAATCCATTGTTTCAGTTCTGGAATAATATTCACGAAGTTACAGTAATACTGCCAGGCCAAAATAAAAATCCATATTGCAATCCATATAAATTATATATAAACCAGTTTTCATTTTATTAACATACAACTATACAATAGCCAACTTATGTACTAATAACATCATTAGAGAACTATGAGGCAGACCTTTATAATTATAGGATTAAGACTATTTAACATAGAAAAATACTTAAAATATATATTAAATAAAAAGCAGAACCAATTTACATTATTCTCTATAGTAGCAATTTTTCCTCAGCACTTCAGTTTTAGGACTCCCTTCAGATAACAAAATCAGCAGATGCTCCAAGTCTCTCACATAAAAGGGTGCAGTATTTGTACATCCTCTGTATATCTTATATACATCCTCTGCATATTTTATTCATCTCTATACTGCTTATGCCTAATAAAATGTAAATTTTATGCAAATGGTTGTTTAGTATACTGTATAGTGCATAATGACAATAAAATTCTATATAAGCTTTGTACAGATTTGATTTTCTCCCAAATATTTTTATATGAAGTTACAGCAATTGAATCTATAGATAGATTCCAGAAAGATGAAGGACCCAACTGCATGTGGTTAAAAAAAAAAAAACTTACAAAAAATACTAAAAATGCTAAAGTTCATTGCATCCATGACAGAATTATAAATGTTATCCAGTTTTTTTTTCTTTCAGGTTTTTTGGGGGGAGTTGTTCTGAGTCAGGGTCTCACTATGTAGTTCAGCTGACCTTAAATTTGCTTATATTAACTCAGGCTGGCCTATCACAGTGATCTATCCTCCTGCCTCAGCTTCCCAACTGTTGTGACTACAGGTGTGTACCACTACAACAAGCCTCTTCCAGTTTTATAGTTTTTAAAATTTATAAGAAGACTGGGGATGTAGTTCAGCAGCACAATACCTACCTGGCAAGCACACGGTCCTGAGTTTGATTCCCAATACAAAAAAAAAAAAATGTATGAAAACCTTTATAATGGGAAAAATAGATTTAAATCAAATTATTTTTTGGCTAGTATGCAAATATTCACAATTATATGGTGCTGGTATATGAAAATTTTTCAGAAGAAATTATGTTTCAGATTTGGAATTTTTTTTTAAGTAGTAGACTATCCACATATATAGAGATTCCTAGTGACCAATCCATGCCTACAGACAAAATGTTTCATATAAGCCTTATACACATGGGCTGGAGGTGATTGCATACTATATGTTTAGTGTGTCTGTATTTTGACTGTGACTTGTCACATAAGGGGAGAACTTTGTGCTGGTGGTATCCTGTCAGATACAAAAAGAAGTTTTACACACATATGCTTAAGTATCAGATGGTTTCTTATGAGAAGCTCAAAATATAAATACAAAACAAAAAATAAATAGGAAATAGACTAATGTTTTGCAAAAGAGAAGGGGACCTCAGGGCAATCCACTCAGGTACCCCTTCTGAAGGAGCTTTCTTTCCCCCAATAAATATATCCTGCTCTAAAAATATTAAAACTTAAAAAAAAAAAAAAAAAGGGAAAAGGACCATGAGATGGGGAGAGAGAGGAGAAGGAGATAAGAAATGAATTCAGAGGGCCAGTGAAATAGCTCAGCAGACTAAGTGCTTGCTTAGGTAAGCGTAGGAGTCAGGGTTTGATCCCTGGCACCACATGCCATGCTGGCCCCACCCCAGGGCACACACAGCCTGCAATGAAATCTGGGCATGGTGGTACACACCCATAATCCCAGCCCTAGGGAGGCTGAAAATAGGAGGATCACTGAGTCTGAGCTGCATAGACAGATCCTGCACAAAAACAAACAAAAAGAAATGAATTCAGATGAGTTATATACATGTACCAGATACCCAGGAGAAATATAGTCATTATGTAGCACAAACATATACCAATAAAAATTTAAATTATAAAACACCTTCCCGCCCGGCAGGATGGCTCAGTGGTCTAAAGCACCTGCTTAGGAAAGCTTAGGCGGCTGCAGGGACCGCGGTTCGATCCCCGGCACCACATGCTGTGCCAGCCCTACCCTCAGGGCGGGCTGAGCCGGCCATAAAAATGAGTGAATAAACAAACAAAGGTTCTGAAACAAGAAAAAAAATAAATAAAAATAAAAATAAAAAATAAAAAACACCTTCCCATGGGGTTATAGAAACAAGTTATTTATTTATTTGTTAATGTATTTAGTACAGGTTCTATAGGGTCTGATTACACAGACAAGACTCATACTGATCCTCCTGTTTCAGCCTCCCAAGCACTGGGATTACAAAAGCATGCCACCATGCTGACTCTCTACAAATTTTGGATTTTGAAGCATTTCAAATTTGGGGTTTTCAGGTGAGGGATCCTTAACACATACCTAATTGTTCCAATCTCTATTAAAATTTCCACACTAGAGCATAGAAAAACAAAAGAGAGAAAAAAGTGATGGAAAAATATTTCGAGAAAATGTATCAATAAATATTTGGAAATGTACGTAACCAAATCTTTCTGATCAGAAACTATGTAAGGTCCTAAGAAAACAGGCTATACAGACAAGTGGTACCTCTCCAGACTACTGAAGGCAGTGTTCCTTTTCTTCTTGAAATTCCCCAAGGAAAACGAATCCTCGGCCTCATCCAAAACTAGTTCTGGAAAAATATCCACATTCTCAAAATATATAACCTCTTTACAAAAGCTTAACACATTGTAGCTGAAAAGGGATATGGACTCACACATAACTTAGGTTTAAATCCAAACTCAAGAAACCGAGACATGGTAGTCGTCACTGCATTACAGGAGCCTCTGACCATAAGCCCTAATTCACTCCTCAAAGATGGATGACTTGTGCTATTCACAAAGGTCTGTTCCATTTCCTTTACAGATAAGCTACACTCTACTGTCAAGAAAATCTGTCCCTTCAATTTACATCAGAATATTTCTTTTACGTTTTAGCACAGTAATCTCTACTCCCAAGGGAGGCTAACTGAAATATACTCATTGGTGTCTTTGGTTACAAGGGCAATACAGTTTGTGTGCTGTTAATACGGTTCCACCATGGCTAAGATTGGGGAAAAAAAATCCCACAGGTAGATATAAATGTAACCTGTATTGACTAAGGTCCTTATAGTTCATTATATAAAGTACAGAATTTTTTTTGAAATTTTGTACATGATAGTAGCTGCTTAGAATGAGGCTACTATCAATAGACTACTATCCACAAACTTTCTGTAATGCAGCTCAGTTGGAAAGGTGTTGCAGTTTATGCCTAGTTGTACCCCCAAAGCCTCAGGTAGTCATTGGGCGGGGACTTCTAGAGTTTGAGAGTTGATCCGTGATCCCTGGGATTATGGGATTTAGTACTGATGGGATTATGAGTCGAAGTACTTCTGGAATTATGGGTGTAGCCTAAGGCGGAGAGCCTGAATGTAATATAAAGAGAGGCAGAGACAGACTCGGGCTGTTGCTGTTGCTCTGCTGCCGTGTTTGGCTGGCTACCTCTGCCACCATTTTGTTGCTGTTCGGCCGCCATGAACTGGATGCTCTCTGCTCTGCTCCTCTCAGCCTTGGGCCAGCCGAACATGGACTGAAACCTCCAGTAACTGTGAGCTAAATAAACTTTTCCTTCCTTCATCTTGAGTGTCGGGTATTTGTCTCGGCAACGATTAAAAAGTAACTAAGACAGAACTTGGTACCAGAGAAGTGGGGTCGTTGCTGTGACTATACCTGACAATGTGGATTATAAGCTTTTGGAAATGGCTTACGGGAAGAGATAGGAAAGGTTCAGAGATGTCGGCTAAAAACAAAGCAGTAGAACGGCTTCGGCTGTTCAGCTTGGGCGATTTTGGTCAGAGCTTAGACCAGAA
>PVJA010044996.1:0-15884 GCA_004027025.1 Myocastor coypus
CCCCCACCCCCCCCACCCCCGCCAGCACCATCCTCTCTGGAGGAGACCAGGTCCCTGCAGCCCTCCCATCTGGCCACAGTGGCAGCTGTTATTGTACTATCTCCTGTGGAGGGAGATGGCAAGGACTTCTCAGCATTGCTTTGCTAGAAGCGGGCAAAGGCGCCTTGTTGACTGCATTCTGCCAGGCCCTTGCCAACTCCCAGTCGGCTGTCCAGGAAGACGCTTGGAGATGCTGCTGCCACGTAGCTGTTTGCAGTGCACTTTCCTGGGCCTGGCCTCCTGGGTTTGAAAACCAGTAACTGGTGTCTCAGGTGGGGTTCAGGGAACAGAAATACAGGATGCCTAGGTGAATTTGAATTTCAGATGTATCACATATAACGGCTGTAGTGTAAGCACGTCCTCAGTGGTACTGGGGGGGGGGCAGACTTTAATTGTTTCTGCTAAACAATTATTTTGTGCTTATCTGAAATGTATCATTTATTTATTTATTTAAAAAGAGAATACAAAATTTAAAAAAACATTAGAAATGATACAGAATTTCACCTAAGAAAACAATAGGAATTTGACAAGGGTTGTCATATTGCAAAATGTTGTCTTCAAATTAGATGCTTAGATTTGCTTATCTGAAATTTATTTATTTTTTTTTTTTGGTGGGACTGGGGTTCAAACTCACGACCTTGCACTTGCCCAGCAGGCACTTGTGCCTCGGAGCCATCTCCCCAGCTCCCACTTATCTGAAATTTAAATTCACCCAGAATTCTGCTGTGGCTAGAATGTTTGTGTCGACTCAGGTTGAAATTTAGTCCTACGTGGTGCTGTGGTAGGATTCACCAGCCCAGCCTTCAGGGAAGTGATTAGGTCAGGAGTGCTGCACTCTCGTCTGCGGGGTTATCTGTCCACAGATGCCAGGAAGAGATGTGGCCTTGTTGCTTTCCTACCACTTGAGGACACCACATCCACACTTCTGCCACCTGAGGGTACAGCAAGGTGGTGCCATGTGGGACATGCGGAGCTGCCCTCCCCAGACCAAGTGTGTCAGTGTCCTGATATCAGGCTCTAGCCCCCAGAGTAGCAAGAAATAAATTTCCACAATTTATCAGTTATCTGATATGTTATAGCAGCAAAACTGACCCAGTGCTAGACTTCCAAAAGTGAAAATGGCTAAATGTATGAGTGTTCCCTGGTAGCAGCTCATGGACCCTCGTGGTTCATGTCACAGGGACGAGCACCAGGGTGAGCTGCCTCACCGTGCCAACTCTAGTCCTTCACACCTAGGGGCTCGCAAAGGGCCACAGAGAGTGCAAGTAATATGATGAGAGGTCTGAGGCTGCAGAGTGCAGGACTCAGCGAAGGCCCTTGACTTCAGAAAGATGCTTCGTGGACCCTGACTGCAGTCCTGGACCCAGGTCTGGAAGAGACAGATGGGGTATGCCCAAAGGTCTCCAAGCTTCTGCTAACTGGAGCAGCTGTGAGATCCCAGGCCACATTCCTACCAGCATGGCTTGCACCCATGGGAGGTAAGGAATGAGAGCCCACTACTTAGATCCAAACCTGTGGAGAAGTGCATGGCACCAGTGTTCACCAGAGGAGAGGTTCTGATCATACTTGTATAGCACACAGAAGAGCACTTCCAGAACTGCTTTGGAAACAGCTGAGGACAACAGGGCTGAGGCAGGCTACCTGCAAAGACTTTATTATAACCCATTTGTTCAATTGAAATGTCCGCTGCACACCAGGATTGCCCCAGCACAACCCTGTGAGCTGTGTCACTGCAAGCAGCCTCCTGAAGTATCCAGAGGTAAGGCATTCACAGCTGGATGGGCCCACTGGTTCCACTGGGCCCTAAATGGCTACCTATCAGGTCTCTCCATCAGGCCATCTCCATTTCCCTTCCACCTCATTGGACCCTATTCTGCCTTATCCAGTGACTCAGAAAAGCCCCTTTTTTCACATGATGGATTTTCACAAGATTGAAGGCACTGGCCTTTTCTGCCACGCCTTCCATGACCACCTGTGTTGTCCTCTTCAGACTAAAAGATCTATTTTTCCTTTTCCCTAGAGAACAGTTGTCCACCAGTGACCCTGCTGACCACCTCATTTCAAAGCACCTCAGTTTTCCAGATCCAAGCCAATGCTGGCAGGGTTAGGGAGTGGAGTGGGGTCCACAGATGCCAGTGAGGAGCCCTGCTTGGGTCATGCCCCTAAGCCCGGCCCTGCCCTGGCAGTGCAGTCCACTCAGGCCCCCTGCTCAAACTCAGCTGCTTTTGTGAGGCCATGGAGGAGTAGGTGAATGGTCTGCCTGCCCCTGCTTTGCCAACCCTAACATGGGGCCTGCACTGTGGGGGTCCCTATGTCAAGGTCAGAAGACTTGCCCCCCACCAATAGCACTGTGGACCCCAGCTCGGGGAGCTGGACAGAGAGGTATTGGCCTGAAAACCAGAGACTTATTAGGACCCTAGGCTTTCTCCACAACTTGGCATGGCTTAATAGCACCACAATGTCTTAAAAAATCTCTAAAGCCATTAAAGAATAAAATGAAAAAAATTAGTCAAAAATTAAAGGAGAAAAAAATGGAGAAAAGTCCAGCAAATAATAGTTAAGAGTTCCAGGAACATAACACAGAGAAACCTGGAGGGAAAAGCACAACCTCACCCAACAGAAGCCAATGCTCCAGTCTGGGAGGTCCACTGGGTGGGTAGCCCTGGCATGAGCCTGCAGCAGGCACCCTGCTGTGGTCCCCCTTGCTGACAGCCTCTGTCCCCTGCAGCTCATGGGCCAGAGCAGCTAGGGTCTAAACAAAATGCAGAGAGGAAACCTTCACCTTAGGGGTTTCCCTTTCCAAGCTCCTGGACTAACATAATACCTGCCATACATAAGACCTTTCTATACTACCCTTTGTACTGCAAATCTCTTGAGCTTAGAACACAGCCTGGGACAAAGTACGTGACAAAGTAAATGACAAGAAGCCTCACTAAGGCAGATCAAAGGAAAGAGATGCTCCTAAGAGTCTCACAGCAAAAAGGCAACCAGAATGCATTCGCTAATGGTCACCTTGGAGCACCCAGCAGAGCTCAGTGTGGCTCTGCCTGGGGGGTGTCCACTTGACGACCTGGCAGGGAGGGTGGTGTGCTGTGGAGCCCCCTGAAGAGCTCATTGCATTGGCACCCCTGATATGAACTTGGCTCTTGTCATGGTCAGAGGAGCTACGGCCTGGCTCTCATGAGGATGGCTATGGTTGCCTCTCAGTAGAGTGGAAAGTCAGCAGCTAGAGACGGGCTGTGAGACATATCTCGCAGGGTCCTCAAAAGTCATACAGGATGTGAGCACCAGTGGCTCTTAACTACAGCCACTCTGGTGCACCCCATCTTCCTGTACCCCTCACTTCTCCCTGAACTGCACTCACAAACAGAAACTATGTGTATGCCTTTGTCCCAGGCTCAGTGGTGCGATGCTCACCGGCTGAGATGAGGGTCTTCTCAAAACAGCCCAGAAAGAAGCTTGGAAACAAACAAGAGAGCTTCAAACCCTGTCCCCCCAGACCCAGACTCTGAAGCTACAATCATCTGCATAATGGCCTACTCTCAGCCATCAACAGCAGCATGACTGCCAACATCAGTCAAAACACCCCAAATGAAGACGACGACCAGAATGAGGGGTCTGATTTCAATAAACAGACTAGTAGGAATACGAAAGCTTAAAAACAGGGCAATTAAAATCTTTACAGACACTGGAACCTGCAACCATGGGCAAAACACAGCAAGAGATTTTGTGAAAACGAAAATGAAGAGAACAAAGCATTCCTGGAAATAAAAGCATATAATAGGGAAAAAAATTCAAATCACAAGATTAGAACATGAAGCAAATCTCCCAGGAAACAAAGCAAATAAGACAAAAGCAAAAGTGTGAAACACAAGCTGCAGAAAGAGAACAGAAGAAAAAGCAAGAATGATATGCAAAAGTACTTCAATGAAAATTCCCAGGACATGTTTTCTGATTGAAAGGATAAATACACTCCACCCAAACAGATCTACATCAATATTCCTTTATGAAATGGAGGCCGTTACAGCAAGAAAGTCCTCCAACAGGAAGGAAGGATGGGTCATATGTAAGAGGAAGTCAGAATGATTTCAAGTTTGTTCAACAGCTGTAAGAGAACCAGAAATCAAAGCAATGCTTCCAAAAGTCTTAGGGAAAATTATTTTCAATCTGAAATACTAAATGAGACAAACTACCAGTCAAAAGGGAGAACATTTTCATACATACACGCAAGATTTCAAGAAAAAAACTTCGCCTCTTCCTCAGGTAACTAACAGAGGAGTGGCTCACAGGGAAGAGAGGTGACCCACAGACGGGGACTGCAGTAGGTCAGGAACCAGGCAGCCCAACAGAGAAGAGGTGAAGAGAAAACCTGGGTTGATGGGGCTGTGGTGGTCACCAAGACCACTGGGCAGAGGAAACCGGACTGTGCCAGGGCTTTGAAAACCTGTGTCCAGGCTTGAAATGGGTCCAGAGTTAGTCACTTGCCTCTGTGTGACAGACAGGTAACTATGGATAGAAGTGAGCTAAGATGTCACAGCGACCATGTGCAACAGTTTCCTATCCTGGGTATCCCAGCAGGGAGAGAAAAGCAAGGCAGACAGATGCAGTCACCCAAGTCCTCTCAGCTCAGGACAGCCAGACTGCAGGGTGCTGGGGGCGGGGCTGAGGGACTGAACATCTGCCCCACGGATTCAGGCCTTGCTTTGTTCCCATTCCTTGCTGTTCTATCCGTTGGTAAACCCTGGAATGGGAATGCCCTATCTTGTGCCACTGCAAATTTAAAGTGTCCAACTACCTTTTCAGGTATACAGGGCCTTGCAGCAGAGCTGGCCTTAAATCCCACAGGAGTCTTTGGGACTCCAGTAATGCTGGCAAGTCTGGAAGGACTTGCTGCCTTTGCGTAAAGTTATATGCATGCACTCTGGGGACAGGGCAGTGTCATGGTTTGTGCTTAGATGTCCCCTCCAAAGCCTCCTGTGGTCAGAAGTGAGGCTTATTCAGAAGCAGCTGGGTCCACAGCACGTGCTGCAGGGACTGGCTTATGATACAGTGCTAGGATCTAGGACACCAGGATTAAGGTTGTGCATGTTGCCTGCCCTGCATGACACACAAAGGACAAAAGGGGCTGCAGGCACACCTCACTTGCTCTTCCTCCCCGTCTGTCATTCTTCTGCGATGCCACCCTTTGAAGCCAGCAAACTACAAGCTGAAACCCCTAGGAACCGTGAGCTAAATAAACCTTCCCTCCTTTGAATGCCAGGTGTTGTTTCTCTGCCAGAAGACAGCTAAGATAATGCATTAGCACAGCATCTGGTGTTTGAACCCATAGCTTGGCCAGTGCCTGTGAGCCAACAAAACATTCAGAAACAGTAGGGACTTGCATGTTTTCTCTTTTAGATACATGTACACCACACACACACACACACACACACACATACACACACACACACACACACACACACACACACACACCTCAAAGCTCAAATTGCTGATACTCTTAGTGAGGGGAACTGGGACTAGAGGAAAGGTTTTTTCTGTTTTGTTTTTTAAAATTCTTTTTAATTTTAACACAACATATCCCAACTCTACAGATTTCTGAGATCCCTTGGTTTATGACTTTTCATTCTCTGTGTATCTGTTTTACTCTTTGTAGGAGATGTAACTAAAAGTAAGACAATGTTTAAATTAAAAAAAAAAAAAAACACTACAAGACACACTGCCATCAGTCCTCCCAAAATACCCCTCCTCACTTGGAATGTTCCTATCCTACCATTCTCACCGCCTGCATGCCAGCCCAGGAAGTCTTCTTTCAGCTGTGTCTTTGGTTGTACTGTCAGATGTGCTGATGTCCTGAATCCAACAGTGGCCTTTCATTGTCATTTGGACTTCTGGGGCTGGGCCAGAAGCATCATAGGGCCAGACCTAGAAGATGATGTTTGCACGAGCCTGCCTTTCTACCGGGTGGCACCCAGTGGTGGCAGCCACCAAACTGTTCATGATTTGCAGATACAAAAGAGGACTCCAGCACTGCTTCATAAAGTAGCGAACACAGTGAGACAGACGTGCTAGGAGAGGGAAGAGGGGTTTTGGGGGGACAGTAATGGTGACACCTTTTATTGTATTTTTTATTTGAACTCTGACCTTATTTTTCCACCACTCTCATGCACCATGTGTACATATATTCCTGAAAAAAGCAAAGCCTTCCTAAGAATCAGTTTAAAGTGACACAGATGAAGAAAAAAAAGTGACGAGAGAAAAAGAAAAAAATAGAACAAAGCTCTTATAAATGAGCAGGTGGGCAGAGCCAAGGGGAAGGACTGGGAGAAAGGCACCATGGCAGATCACATACAACACAGCTCCTGTAAGGAATCGATGCGCATCTAACACATGCCAATGAACTCAGAATAAAAAGGCACACAGGGGATGGCAAATGGACTACATGGGGAGCTCCCCACCCCCCAAGGTCAGCAGCCACAGACAGGGACCTCTTCAAATCCTGGCAGACCTTCCTGCCTCAGTCTTCTCCCAGAAGCCATCAGGCCTGACCTCCTGGAGGTTGTGACCTTATTTCCAAAGCCACTTCTATTTTTATCAAAGGCCAATTAGTTTCACATACATTTTTAATGCTGTACTCATGCTGCATAAACCCCACAGTGGATAAAATGACCTCTTTCGCTCTTTGCCACCAGCTTCTGTAACTGAGGCAACCCCCCCCCCCCAACCAAGGGAGAGCCCTTGCTCCAGTGTTTCCAGCTCTTCACTGCAGTGTGGAGGCCTGTCTCCTGTTAGTGAGCTGTGCCCCCAACGGTGCCTGATCCCTTTGCAGGGATGCTGGAGCAGATGTCACTGGCTACAGGAGCTGTCTGCTCTCTGGCATCACCTCGGCCCAGAGGCCACCTTCCAAGCAGCCTAGCCTCGCAAGGAAAGATAGCACCATTGAGGCAGAGCTTGAGGCCTTGAGGGTGGTGGGGCAGCCAACTGCAGGAGCATGGCCTGGGAGGGAAGCTGCTTGGACCCACTGCCACCTTAAAAAATCCAGGATTCAAGTACAATTCCAAGCAGGAAATCCCACCACTCAGAGCTTTTTTCCTAGTCTGTATATTTCTGAAGCAGAAAAATGATTCATTTCAAAACAGAACATTGGCAAAATGGAGCCAGGGTGGGGAGAGGGGCTAAGTCAAGGGGCCAGGCCTCACCCGGCTTCTGCTTTCTCTTCACGTCTGCATTCCCAAGGTACTCAAGCTGCAGGGATAACATTTACTGAGTGCACCCTGTACCCATCTAATTTCTTTTGACAGCTTGTATCACAAATTATAAAAATTTGTGAAATTTAGTATTTTTGAAAATGAAAACCCAACCCCATGTCCCAATTTGGAGAGAGCACTCATTACAGAAACTAGACGGGCTCGGTAAGAACTAGTCTCCTGGATTTAGCTGTAATAACAATGGGAACTATCAATTAGACAACCAGCGCTCTGAGCCTATGTGCTGGCTCTGCTACAATTTTTTTTTTAATGTCTGGCAGAATGTTTTACAAACTGAACCCAGCAAGACTACAGTTCTACCAGAAGGTGCCTCAGATGGTTTTGCTAATAATTTTGATCAGCTGAAATGCAGAAAAACATCATTTCAATTATTCACTTTTCAAAATCCGTCAATTTTAATTTGGAATATTAAATGGCTCTTTCTTTCTCCAATGCAATCAACCAAATAAAACCATCACCATCCCCTACCAAAAAAAAAAAAAAATCCCTCCACAGAAAGGGAAAGGGGGTAGACAGTAATGCTTCGAAATGTGCTACCGTGCCCTAAAACCTTGCCAACCTGACAGTCTTGCCCCTTGGAGGTTTGCTGCAGCCTGGCTATGTAACTTTGTAAAGAGAATAAGTTCCTTTAGGAACTCGGAAGAGGCTGGCACTGCTGCTTCTGCGAAGACGCAAGTGTGAACTGCCATATATTGGCTTTTGTTTTAATAGCCTTTTAACCAACTTTGTTAATGGACTGAATGCAATTTAGATATGGAACTTGGCTAAAACGTAGCTTCAATTGGCTATTAAAATTTAAGAGCCAACTAAGATAGCTAATTACAAAAAAAGCTCGAGCGATAATGCTAAGCAGAATTAGTAATAGCAAATGACAGTCTGTCTAGTCTTATTCCCATAGGGAAAGAAACTCTTAACTGAGAAGTCAACCAGACAATGTGCAGCGAACCTAATTGCATTCCTGGTATTACAGCGCTCAAATCTGGCAGCTCACAGGGACAAAACCGGGAGGAAAGTCTGTCAAACTCCTGTCAGAAAGCAACTGACCCTCTTTCACACACAAGCGAGAGCAGATTCCAGAACATATACTTTTTATTCAGAGTTCATGGATAAATGTGCTTTTACTGAAGGACATTCCTGTAAAACTCTAGCAGGGCCCAAGGAAGGAAATGAGGTTCAAAGGACACAGCCCCCAAAAGGTGCAGTGCAAGGGGAAAAGCCCCTCAGCCCTGCAAGATCAGACTCTGTCTTTCAACATTTAGAGGAAACAATGAATATGTGACTGCTTAAAAAAAGCTGAGCTTAGCGGCAAGATTTCTGCTCCCGTGCTCCATTACAGATCCACTCCTCACCGCGTCAGCGAGCGCGTGGCTCTCCTGTGAGATGTATTGTGTGCGGTGGCCACTCTGAGCCGGGGTACTGGAGTCTTTAACATTCCCTAGTCAAGTGTCTCCCCGCTGTGCCTGTAAATGTCAGTCCAGTTTTTTCACGGCTGCGCGCACAGATTAGAAACAGCAGGAGAGCTGGGGCGTATGACTACAATACCAGTAAGGACACTTGTCTTCGTGGCACTGCTCAAGTGATTCTTGGAATGCAGGACCCCGCTGTTTTCTAATATTTACACACAACTGGAGTCATCCAGAGCAGTAAATGCAGTCTGAAGGCAGCTTGCTTCTTTTGTGTAAGGGACTTCACATTCAAATAGGGATATCAGCAATAACACCAAAAGAAAAAAGAAAACCCACCCATTTAAAGTTTCATATTTCCCTTCAATTTTGCCACTAAAAGACCAGCCAGGTATTATCATACTGTTCCCTTAGCTTGACGCTCCTCCCGAACGTTTTCTGTGTGCATCATGCAGCTCACTGGGAACAGTGGGGGTCTGGGATTCTTGACTGCAAAGTGTGTTTCTGCAGGCTGCAGCTTCTCGGACCTCTCCAGGAACAGGCAGGGCCTTGGAGAGCATTCTGATGCAATGTCAGCCACCCTTGCTTTCCCAGAACTTTGCATGCCACCTCGAAGTCTGAGCTGGGGCCACAGTACCTGGAACACACACAGTCTCTTTCAAAGCTGGTCAGCAGCTCAGAGGAAAAAAGGAACTAAACCCACTGTTACTACGTGCACATCTTACATGTCTTTAAGTGGCTCTTCTCTAAATTTTTGTAAATGCTACAGTAAAATACCTATTTTTGGCATGTTTTTAAGCATCTACCAAGGACTACTGTACTTCAAATTGACACTAGTGGCACACAGGAACCGGAATATATACACCTTTGTAACTATAAGCTCAAGAACTGACTCACATGTGAGCACCAAAATATACTGCATGAGCTGGCCACGCCAGGTTTGGTGGTGCACACTGTAACCCCAGCCCTCGGGAGGCTGACGCAGGAGGGCTGCCATGAGCTTAATAGTGAGATACTATTTCAAAACAATGTAAAAGAAAGTGAAAGAAGTCAAGAGAACCAAGTTTGGATGGGGGTGGGGGCAGCTGAGGCTCACCAAGGACTCCTTCCAGCACCTCAGTCACCTTTTCAAACAGCACAGGGAACTCCTGCTCCACAGTGGCCAGGTTCGGGGAGTGCGGCGATACAGGCCACCACGCAGTCTGGTCGGGCTTTCCAGACAAGGTCAGCAGAGCCACGGCTGCACTGGAGAGAGCCCACACAGGAGTGTACCTCAACCTTCATGCATTTCCATAATGATTTTTGCATCAAGGACAGAGAGATTAAATATTCCTATTTTAAAATTAACTCGTCCAGCTATTGTACGGTGCTCAGTGAATATAATAACGCTCCCTTTTCATATGCAGCTAGAGAACAACAGAAACGGTTCACACTACTCTTCACTTTCTCCCACTGCACTCTAGACTTACCTCTCAGAGCTCTCACTTCTGCCCTGCAAGCCCAAGCAGTCTCTTGCAAATTATCCCCACTGCTATTGTGATACTGTACATTTAAAAACAAAAAACAAAAAACTTATGGGTCCATCAGACAGCTCAGTGGATTAAAGTGCCTGCTTAGGGCAGACAGGAGACTGGTCTCACCCCTGGAGCGCACTGAGACTGGGCTGCCTGTCATCCCAGCACTTGGGAGGCTGAAAACAGGAGAACCACTACGGGTCTGATTTGTGTAGTGAGACCCTGTAGGTCTTATACTAAATATATGTGTGTGTGTGTGTGTGTGTGTGTGTGTGTGTGTGTGTGTGTGTGTGTGTGTATTTTTTTTTAATTTGATATAGGTTCTTGATATGCATCTTGGGGTTTATAGCGATCTTCATGTCTCAGCCTCCCTAGCACTGAAATTACAGAGGTGTGCCACTACATCTAGTTCTGGTGGCCGACTCAGCACACCCAGAGTTCTAGGGCTGGTGCAGCATGTGGTGCTGGGGACTGAACCTGGTACCTTGCACTTGGTAGGCACTTAGACCACTGAACTATCTCCCCAGTCCCAGAACAACAGTCTAATAAACAACAGATGTAATCTAAGTTAAAAACAAGGCCATCTTGAAGGCAGTGGCTCACAATGAAACTAAATCTGACCAAGTGTAAGTTGTATAAGTAACTTTACAACAAGCAGAACTACAAAAATTAAGGAGCCCTACTTAGTAACTATAAAATGTTGATACAATAAAAGATAACACTCCATTGTAGGCATATCTTCAGTACAGTGGAAATGGTAAATGCTTTGTGTTAGAAGACACTGCTGATAGAGCTGTCTAAGCCATCTGGTTGGGCCTAAGAGACAGCTCAGAGGTTTAAGCGCTGGCCTGGCAAGTGCAAGGGCCTGGTTTTGATCCCTGGTGCCACATGCTGTGCCAGCCCTTCCTCCAAGTGTGCTAAGCCAGCCACCAAAACTAGGCAGGGTGGTGCATGCCTATAATCCCAATGCTGGGGAGGCCGAGACACGAGGATCACCATGAGCCCAAGATACACAGTGACACCCAGTACCAAATAAGTAAAAGACTTCAAAAAAAATTTTTTAAACCACCTGGTCAGCATACACTACATCAGATCACTGATGCAGCACATAGGCTACTTCTCTGCAGCCTCCTTATAGCACTCTAGCATACAAATAGGCAGAATACAACAGGGAGTCACAGAACCATGGCTGGATCTTTTAGGAACGTGAGGATCTTTTAAACTGTAAGATTTTACCCATACAACTGTTTTAACTATGGAAAATTATGTGGGCATGAATCCGACCCAGAATCACATAGGACAAATGCTTGATTCTCATAGTGGTGGAAGGATCATGAGTAAAATTTTTCTTTCATTTGATCCTACAATGTAGTTTGGACAGTAATAAGAATCAACAAGTAAACGGCATTACATGACTGTGCTGGCCTAAGAAGAGACTGACAGACCTAGTATAGAAAAGAGCCTTCAAGAGCTTGGGGTGAGTGTAGCAGGTGCCACAGGCAGGGCAGTTCATCTAATAAGTGGCACTGGCAGACTGCCGGCTGTTGGGGAAGACACCCCCAGGACCCTGGCCTCAGGACAGACACACCAAGATAAATTCCATGGGTACTCCACTGTCATCAACAGACTACCAAAAGTCATGTTATGATTTCTGGATAAAAATGCTCTTGAAACACTGGCAAAAATTATAATGAAAAATCAACAGATTAAAATGCTAAGAGTCAGGGGCTGGGGAGATAACTTCATGGCAAAAAGCCTGCCTGCCAAGTGCAAGGTCGTGAGTTCAAACCCCAGTCCTATAGATAGATAGATAGATAGATAGATAGATAGATAGACAGATAGATAGATAGACAGACAGACAGATAGATAAAATGAAGTCCTAAGAGTCAATCTTCGTAAAATTTAAAAGTATAACCACTGAAAACAGCAAATCAGCAAAAAACAGGACAAAGAGTGATAATAATTGTTCCATAAACAATGCATACACACACCAAAAAGAAAACAGAATGGCTAGTTTATAAATAATTGCTCAAGCTCACTACCAGGCATGTGATCGAAGGCTGGCAATCTAAACAAGAAACATTTATTTCTCACCATTTGTGTGGTTGTAAAGTCCAAGGTCATCCTGCTGGCAGAACCTATTGCTGGCGAAGTCCCTTTTGCTAGTTTGCAGTCAGCCACTTGTTAAAGATCATGTCCCCTGTCACTTCTTACGAAGGCACTAAGCCTACCTGTGAGGGCTCCACCCTCATGACCCTAATCACCCTGCACAGGGCTGTCCCCTAAGCCATTGCACCAGGGATCAGGCTTTACCATATGAATCTGAGTTGGGGCCCACACAGTAAGTTCATAGCACTCAATGATGACAAAAAGTAAACTGGTCACTCCAACTTTATGGGCAAGGTGTTAACTGATAGATTTTTACAAAATCACTGACAGACATCAGTAACTTCCAATTTTATATACTCTCCAACACAGCAGTTCATTTTTTAAAATCTAAAATGTTCATTGTTCATACATGTTGACAAAGACTTCTGGCCTATTTTGTTCAGGAAAAATGTTTAACTAGGCATAGTGGTACACACTGTAATTTTAGCACTTGAGGCTGACTGAGGTGAATCCAAATTTAAGACCATGCTAGACCATACGGTGAGGCTCTTGTTTCAAAACAAAAAAATGTTTTAAATGTTTCTATTCTATATTGAAAATAACTTAAGTGCTTAAATGTCCAATGTTAGGAAACAGCCATGAAAATATCATAAATCCCTAAGAAAAAATATTGAAACATAAAAATTGTGTTCATGAATTATCTGGAATAATATGAAACTTATACAGTGTTTGCTTTAAAAAGCAGAATGTAAAATTTTTGGAAATACCTAAAAAAGATAAAATGTAAAAAAAAAAAAAGCCTGGAAGAAAGTATGCCAAAGAGGTCACGACAGTCTTCTGTGGACTGGTAGCACTACAGCTGGTTTGCCTTTTGATATTTTCTATATATACTCTAAATTATGAATAATGACAGTATTAAGATATCTTGATAATCAGGAGAATACCGGATGTTAAAACAGAACTTGAAGAATGAACAAGAATCTAATGACCAATGGTATAAATACAGACACACATAAAAGTTGTTCTTCCATAACTAATTTATTGCTATGGAACCTGCGTCTTTGCAAGAACATTCAACTTAGTAATTCACAGAAACAGCTAGGGTCTCACAACATGAGCCTATCAATGTTCTGTCTTAGAGAGTAACTGTGGACAACCTAAGAGCTATTCTGTTTGTATGTCACCAAAGGCTTGTCAGCTGCAGAGTACATAGAAATTCTGTTGCATGAAGGAAGAGAGCTGGCACAGCTGGGAGCTTCAGCAGACAAAGAAGGGCCTGAAAGAATGGCAGGGCAAGCAGGGTGAGCTGGTGCTGAGCAGGGGAGTAAAGATGGCAAACTCACTCTACCCAGGGACCAGAGAGAATATAAAACCAATGCAAGATAAATTTAGAACTGAAGAGGGGAAGCAAAACAGCACAACCCTCCAGGTAAGGAGGCTGTTCAACCATTTCTTAGAAATAACAGGTAGGAGAGGTATCAGAAAGGCAGAGTGGTAAGCAGCAAAGAAAGAGCCTGAGTACTGCCATCCAGATGCTGAAATACAGCAACATGAAGAAGTGGAGGAGGAGGAAGTGGGTCCCCAGGACCCAGAAAGGATCTAAAGTGTGAACTGAAGCCCACAGACTGGAAGGAGAAACTTAAATGAAAAAGGAAGTAGCTGGTGGTGAACTCTCCCTGAAACAGGACTTGCTGCACACAAGGAGTGGTGATTCTTCAGACCTGCAGACACAGGTTGAGCACTGGCAACGTCAGAGACCTCCACAAGGTGCAGCGAGTGGAGGGGAGCAGCGGATAGGAAGGACTGCACTAGCTGGTAGTGAGTGCTGAGGGATCAGCCAGCCTGTACAAAAGAGCAACTGGCCAGAAGGCACCTCAGCAAAAGGCTGGCTGTGCTCAGAACTCAAGAGTGGCTGCTAACTCCAATCAGCAGCTCCCAGGTGGGCTCAGGTCCTTGAAAAGAACATTTACAGCTGCAGGCTGAATTAGTCTGGTCTTGCCCAGAAGGTGCAGGCTTGCTGAGATTATCTATCGCCCTGCCAAAAAAGCTACTGCTGTCTTGCTAGGACCAATGAGCACATATCAGGACTCTGGCATCACACACTGTCTCCCAGAGAAAGCACAGACAAACCTGGAATTTTTTTCATTCTCTCATTTGTTTTTTGTTGTGGTGGGTTTTTTTCACCTTCATTGTTTGATCTTGCTTATATGAGTGTGAATATGGTTTTTTAGCCTCTTTGTGGTTGTTCTTCTGTTCTGTTCTTCTCATCTCTTCCTTCTCGCTTTCCTTCCAGTCAACCCAAGTTTCCCAAAGTTAACATGATTCCTTTTTGGCCTTCGGCTTTACTTCCAATCTCTTCCTGTAGCTCTCTATTACTTTTTCTAACCCCTTTTAAATTTTAACCCCTACAGTAAAACTGAGTAAGGACTTATATACTATATATAATTTTTCTGGCATGCTTTTTATTTTGTTATAGAACTACAAATCTAGTTTATATGGTCAACAGTTGAAAACTAAGATACAAAACCAGGCATGGTGGCACATGCTTGTAATCCCAGCACTCAGGAGGTTGAGCCGAGAGGATCTCTGTGAGTTTGAGACCAGTTTGAGGGCTACAAAAATGAGCACACGGCCAGCCCAAACTGCACAGTCAGACCCTGTCTCAAAAATAAAATAAAATTTAAAAAAAAAATAAAATAAAATAACAGTTCCCTAAGTTTGTCACTTTTGAGGCTATAATCACCGCTACTTTTACTGCTCTTATTGCTACTGGTATTCAGCCAAAAGTGGCATAACTGTTCTAAATAGCTAATCTTCCTTGTATTCCAAGACTGAAATTGACTAAGGGTCACAGAAAATACTGTGGCACAGTGCCAAAGGGGCACTGGCTATGCCAAACAGGCAGCAACTTCTTATCCCCAACAAACTGAAGAGATAGGATCATGCAACAGACTCAAAATCCAAAACCAGTTATGCTTAGAAAACATTTCAAAGAAGTAGTCATTTTCTAAGAGTTCTAAATACTAGCAATAAAGGAACCCACCAAAGGCAACTTATACACATGACCCCAGCAATAAAACTAAAAACAGGAAAAATGATAAGATACTCAAGATTGCACCCCTGAACATCCAGTTCACCAAAAGCAAACCCAAGAAGCAATGGCATCTCTGAAGTGGTAAAAACAAAAAAAAACAAAAAACAAAACAAAACAAAAAAAATGAACGTGACTTTAAAAAAAATGAAGTCAGGAATAATTTCTCAGATAACTGCAGAGATGGTGCCCACAATGAAAACCATATTTACTGTCTCTGGAGCAGACACAAAGGGGGGGGGGGGAGTGGTTTAAGAAAATTACAAAGCCATGAGTTCAAGACCAGCCTGATCTACAAAAGTGAGCTCAAGGCCAGCCTGAACTGCAGAGTGAAACCCTGTCTCAAAAAAAAAAGAAAATTACAAAACCCATAAATACTCAACATAGGAAAGGAACGAAAGCCGGGCGTGGTGGTGCATGCCTGTAATCCCAGCACTTGGGAGGCTGAGGCAGGAAGATCGGC
>PVJA010044997.1:0-15874 GCA_004027025.1 Myocastor coypus
GGCTTCTCTCCCTTGTAGCCTGGCTGGTTCCTCCACTCTGATCTTAAACATCCCCCACACCCACACACTGTACTGTACTCTAAACCTCCCCTGGGCTGGACCCTGGTTTCTACATCACTGCTTCTATCTCATTCACTGATTCACTGTCCTCAGTGACTGCGGCAGCTCGCGCCTTCAACTGCCTTTGTGTTTATAAACATTTCTGTTTTCCCACTGAATCAATCAAGCAGTTGCTGAGAAGACCTGGTTTTATCCAATCAATCACATTATTCAGTTGGTTTACACTGGCTGCTTAGCAGGCCACAAGAGCGAAGTGACTTTCCACACAGGCCTCTGCTTTGCATGCGGGCAGCACTGGGTTAGGCACGCTGATGTCCCAAGCCCTGTGGCTCATACATGTGTGCGTGTTTCTGTCTTCTGCATCCTCTCTGCACAGCCTTCTGTCTATCTGGCTGGCTGTCCTCTAACTTCCCTGGGTTTTTGCTGGAACTGTTTCTAGCCAGGAGCTCCGATCTGAGCCACTCCTTTGGTGTCCAGGGCCCACTGCCAGCCTCACCTCCTTGCTCCTGAAGTTTCACCTTCAGACCTTCTGCCCTGATTGCCTGATGAGAGCCAAGAGCCTGGAGTCAGACAGACCTGTTTCCATCCAGCTCCGCCACTTGGCTAGGATCTTATGCAAGTCTCTTAATCTTTTGAGCCTTAATTTCCTCACCTTACAGAGTGTAACTAGTACCCACCTCAAAGGGCTATTGTGAGGAATCGATGAAATAACATGGAAAAAAAAGTGCAGTGCCCAGTTTGGGCGAGCAGCAGGGACCCAGTTCACACCAGCAAAAATCATTAAAGATCAGACCTGCTTTGGATGTTTCCTTTGGCTCCAAATCCCAGCTTAGGACTCACTCTCTTGTTATCGCCGTCATCTATATTGCCTTCATTAAATAATGACCTAAAACCTACATGTGTTGTAATGAACACTTCTATTGGCCAAGAAGATTAACCTTATTAGTAGTAATCTGAATGATGGTGTTGATGACAGTAAAAACTGCTCACTGCCATAACCCTTCCAGAAACATAAAGAGCCTTAGAGAAACCACACTGATCTTTTTTCTTTTTCTTTTTTTTTTTTTTTCTTTTTTTCCACACTGATCTTTTGAGATCGATTGTGATTTACGGTTCTCAGTTCTCAGCCCCCTCCAAGGCCACTGCATAGAGCCAGATGTGGCACTGTCAGGGCTAACCATATTGTACAGAGCCAGTGGGAGCCTGGGAGGCTGTGCTTGGCTCACGGCACAAGAGGGGAGGAGCAGGGACCTGGGGAAGGGGGAGGGCACAGAGCAGAGCAGAGGACCTCCTATCCTTGGGACCTGGCATAGCCACAAAGTGTGCATAAAATACACAGGGAATTAAGGTGAAATGCCAAGGATAGTTCTCAGACATGTGGACAGATGGAAACCTGCTCTTTTCTGGCAGCGCCCCCACCTCCCAGTCAGCTCAAGGGGCTCAAGCAGAAAAGAAAGGACTTGTGGGTGGATGTTTGGCAGGAGTTTTCTAATAGTCAGACTTTCCACAGCCACAATGCAGACTTCTTAGAAAGTAGAAGCTCCAGGAACTCTCACAGAACTAGGGGAACAGGGTCCTGCGGAGGAGGTTGCTGGGTATCAGGAGGTCAAGGAGGCTTGATCCCACCTGCAGACAGCACTTTAGTTTTTCATTTCTTTTGGATGACCTAGTTAGCTAAGTCTTATAGGGCTTGCAAGATGGTTCAACAGTCTAAAATGCCTGCTTAGGAAAGCTTAGACAACCCCAGGGACTATGGGTCAATCCCTGGTACCACTTGATGCACCAGCCCTGCCCCCAGGGCAGGCCGAGCCAGTCATTTAAAAAATTCCTATAAAACTTGGGAAAATTTCAGTGTATTCATTTTTTTTTTTCTTTTTGAGACAGGGTCTCACTATGGAGTTGAGGCTGGCCTTGAGCTCACTTTTGTAGCCCAGGCTGGTCTCGAACTCGCACCAATCCTCCTGCCTCAGCCTCCCAAGTGCTGGGATTACAGGCGTGAGCCACCACGCCCGGCTAGTGTATTCATTTTTAATCTGTTAGCACTGTGCAGGGCACAGACTGTGTCTGGTCTCATAAGTGGAAGGTGTTTATCGTCTTCTCCGATCCTATATCTACTGAGATCTCTGCATCTCCAACCAGGAAGCACCATCAGATTCAGCAGGCAGCAGGAATTCTATCAGCTTCCTCCCAGGAACATTCCTGCCTGGAAACTTCTGCACATATATTTCTTTTCTTTTTTTTTTTTAATTTATTTATTTATTTATTTTTATTTTTATTTTTATTTTTATTTATTTATTTATTTATTTATTTATTTTTTGTCTTTTTGAGATAGGGTCTCACTATGCAGTTCAGGCTGGCCTTGAGCTCACTTTTGTAGGCCAGGCTGGTCTCTTTTTTTTTTTTTTTTTTGTCTTTTTTTGAGACAGGGTCTCGCAGTTCAGGCTGGCCTTGAACTCACTTTTGTAGCCCAGGCTGGTCTTGAACTCACACTGATCCTCCTGTCTCAGCCTCCCAAGTGCTGGGATTACAGGCGTGAGCCACCACGCCAGCTGCCAGGCTGGTCTTGAACTGGTGATCCTCTTTTGCCTCAGCCTCTCAAGTGCTGGGATTACAGGAATGTGCCACCATGCCCGGTTCTGCACATACATTTCATAACCAGCTGTGTTCTGAAACTGAGGTAGAGAACTCCCAAGCTGAGGTTACCCCAACAAGCTTCCTAGTGGCTGGGCAGAAAGGAAGGGGGGCTCTGCTTCAGGAGACAGTAAAGGGAAAGGAGGATTCTAGGGGTCAGCTGTTACTTTCCACTTTTTTTCTCTCTTTTCATTTTTTTTTTTTTTTTTTTTTTTTTTTTTTTTTTTTTTTTTTTTTTTTTTTTTTTTTTTTTTTTTGTTGGACTGGGGTTTGAACTCATGACCTTGCACTTGCCAAGTAGGCATTTGTGCCACAGCCCCTCTTTTCCTTTCTTTGTGGTACTATGCATAGAACCCAGGGCTAGGGGCCCGGCGGGTTGGCTCAGTGGTCTAAAGCGCCTGCTTGGGGAAGCTTGGGCGGCTTCAGGGACCACAGTTCGATCCCCCGCACCACATGCTGCGCCAGCCCTGCCCTGGGGGCAGGCTGAGCCGGCCATAAAAATGAGTGAATAAACAAACAAAGGTTCTGAAACAAGAATAAAAATAATAAATAAAATAAAAAATTAAAAAAAAAGAACCCAGGGCTAGCCAGGTGTGGTGACATATGCCTGTGAAAGCATTCAGAAAGCTGAGGCAAGAGGATCACCAGGAGTTTGAGGATAGCCTGGGTTACATAGTGAGACTCTGTCGCAAGAAAACAAAGAACCAAGGGCCACCGCAAGACTAGGCACATGTTCGAATTCTCTACTACTGAGCTACTCTCCACCCCCTCTGTCAGGTTAGGAACTGCAAGTGTGCATGGATGATACTTTCTAGAAATGCCCTCAGCCCAGGCCAAATAGGATCCCAGAGGCCTAACAGGTAGTCCACTGACCTTGCAGCACTGAGCAGGCCCTGCGGACAAAGGGTCAGCAAGAAGCCATATGACTTGTTAGTGTTGGCAGTGGGAAGAATCAGGAGGATCCTATAATCCAATCTGTCTGTGATTCTTTAACTTTCTCTCTTTTTTTTTTCAGAACTGGGGATTGAACTCAGTCCCTTGTGCTTGCCAGGCAAGCGCCTATTCTACTGAGCTATCTCCGCAGCCCCCTGGGATTCTTTAACATTTTAATACCTATGGCTTTTTTTTGCTATAGCCCAAGGGTTCTTGCTACACTAAGCATGGCCTAAGTATCAGCAGCAGTGGCCACAGCAGCATCTTCTTAGAAATTCAGAATCTGAGGTTCACCCATTCCATCTCAGTCAAAATCCACATTTAAAGAGTCACCAGAATGGTCATTTTTTGCACATTAAATTTGAGGAACAGGCTGGACGTGGTGGCACATGCCTGTAATCCCAGCACTTGGGAGGCTGAGGCAGGAGGATTGCTGGGAGTTCAAGACCAGCCTGGGCTACAAAAGTGAGCTCAAGGCCAGCCTCAACTGCTTAGCAAGACCCTGTCTCAAAAAGACAAAAAAAAAAAAAAAAAAAAAAAATTGAGGAACACAGCCATAGATGGTTTTTAGTTTGGTTGCTTTGGTGAGTTTTTTTTTGCTGTTTGTTTTTTTTGTTTTGTTTTTTCTTTTTTGAGATAGGGTTTCCATATGTAGTCCAGGCCAGGCTTGAACTTGCTATGTAGCCAAGGCTGAACTCAAACTCACAATCTACCAACCGCAGCCTCCTAAATCCTAGTGATGCAGGAAGAAAAAACTGATCTGGGGTGCATGACCTCCAATAGGGAATCTCCAAATGATATAAGGAAAACCGATCCCCAACCTGAAAAGTACCTGAGAAGAGCTCATGTTCTCTAAAACTGAAGAATGAATTTTAGGAACAAACAGAGATAATGAGCAGAATATATTTATTAGAGGAAAGAAAGCTCCTATCCAAGGGAGAGACAGGAGGGGGATCCCAAGTGGGTGTCCCCAGGAAGCTGTCTCTTCCAGGGACTTTTATAGAGAAGACATGGGAACTAGCTTAGGTGGGTATGAGGTGGGACAAAGACTATGGCCAACCAATGAGATTACAAGCACCACTGGGCTCAGGTAAAATTGATTAACATCAGGAGCCAATGGGAAGGCAAGTCATGTAACAAGCAAGCAAGAACACCACCTACTGAGCTTGGGCTCTTGACTCTATCCAGGGTCTTTAATGGAGATTGATACTTACTTAGAGTATCAATCCCTGATGCCCATCCCTAGGGAAGTATGTAGTTGCTTCTGTTTACTCGTCTTGAGATCTGGCCCACGGAGGAGGAGTGTCTGTCTCTAGTAGCAAAGTCACCTTGCCTTCCATGTTGTCCTTGAGGGCCTGGCCCTGCCTGACTGCCTATAATATTTCTAACTCAGCTGCCTACAACACTGGGATTACAGGCATCCACAACCATGCCAAGCTAATTAAATGATTTTTAAATGTGAGAAGGCTGCGTGCGCCACAGGTTCACCTGTCCTCCAGATATGAGCACCTACCACACTCTAGTGGATAACAGTGCTTCCCTCCTCTCAGCCCCATCAGAGAAAGCTCCTGAGCCTGGTCCTGGAACCCTGCTGGGACACAGTGCTCAACACCACAGAATCTCCCAGCCCAAAGGCAGCCCCAGGTCTCCTGTCCTTCTGTGATCTTCCCTCGCATTGCTCCATCCAGCAGTGATCGTGGAAAGGAGCCTTGGGCATCAGCATCCTCTCTTCCATCCGAAGAGTTTCCTCAGATTGATTTTCCTCCTCACATCTGTACCCAGCCAGCCTATGTCAGTGCTGCTCATTCCCTGCCAGGAAGGAAACACCATGATCCCCTCTCCCTTGTCCCTGGTTTGTTAACTGAACAAATGTTCCAGAGCACCTGTGAGTACACTCCCTGAGCCCTGCCCTGGGTGTGGAGAAGTTTCCTGCTTCAGCCTCCCTTTTCTCCTGTGGACTTCGCTCTTTCCTTCCTGACTTTCTCTGTTCCTTCTTTCCCTTTCTCCTAAGAGGTGGCTATTCCCACTCCTAGGACTTAGCCTCAGCTCTCTCTTCCCTGCGCTGGACCATGCACTATAGCTGCTTGGCAGAGGGCATCTCAGCCACCCCTGACAACTACTGGATCTCAGGTGAGTCTCTCTACCAGTCCCCTCCCCCACTGTTACGGCTGCCGTGGGGGGAGGGGCTTCCGAGCAGCAGGGCAGCCCTTACACTCCCTTCCCTACCCCAGGCTTGGCCTTCCCTGACTGGGCCTACAAACCTGAGTCCTCCCCAGGCTCCCGGCAGATCCAGCTGTGGCACTTCATCCTGCTGCTGCTGCAGAAGGAAGAGTTCCGCCATATCATTGCCTGGCAGCAGGGAGAGTTCGGGGAATTTGTCATCAAGGATCCAGATGAGGTGGCCCGCCTCTGGGGCCGCAGGAAATGCAAACCACAGATGAATTATGACAAGCTCAGCCGGGCCCTCAGGTGAGACAAGTTAGCCCATACTGCCAGAGTGGGTAGAGGTCAAGTTCAAAGGCCGTGGTGCTGGCACCCCATCCAATGCCCACATTCCCCTGCCCTGGGAGGATGCCTGGTATCTTCCAACTGGCCTTGCTGGCTTGGGGAGGCCAATTATACCTTGGCCTCCACTTCTTTGGTTCTCTAGGTATTACTACAGCAAGAGGATCCTGCATAAGACCAGAGGCAAAAGGTTCACTTACAAGTTCAACTTCAGCAAGCTCCTCGTAGTCAACTACCCTATGTGGGAGGTGCGGCCACCGCCCTCCCCCTGTCTGCTTCTAGGGGCCCCTGCTCGGTGTCAGCCAGCCCATGTGCCCATGGGTGTGCAGAGCGAGGTAGGCATGAAGGTGACCCCTGCCCCCAGAGCCCCTCTAGCCCTGGTCCCTCTGCCTAGGAGGCCTCCAGCCCTTTTCTCCACTGTGAGGACCCCTCTTCCTCCAAGGAACTCCTGCCTCCTAGGCCATTAACCCAGAGCAAGGGTGCTCAGCAACCTCCCTGGGACAGCCCCCGGCACTGAGCAAGGGCTGCTTCTGTACTAGGCATCTCTCGCTCAGCAGTGGAGCAGAGGGAATTGGGTGTTTGTCTAACCAGGACATGGCACAGGTACATATTAGAAGACAGAAGCCAGGGAGGAAAATGTCCCACCCTACTCTTACTCCTCAGCTCCTGCCCAGCATGCTGTTCACCCATGAGGCCACGGCAGAGCAGCCAGCCAGACAGCAGCTGTCCCTGGAGTCCTCAGGGGTCCCCGAGGAGAAGAGGAGCAGCAGCAGCCACTACCGTGAGTGTCTAGAATGGGGGGAACAGAAAATCTCAACAGATGGGGGGAGGCCCTTCTGGCTGAAGACAGGGCCCAGTAGACTTGAGACAGGGGAAAATACCCAAGGCATTTAGTCATTCAACCATCATGTACTGAGTGCCAGCTATCTACAGGTATAGAGGCCCAGAGATGAGAGGGCCCCCAAGCAGCTCAGAGCCCAGTGAGAAGCAGAGAGGGAGGACAGCCAGTGACCCAAACTGAGACTCAGGTAAGCACAGGTGTTGGGGAGGTGTAGAGAAGTCAAGGTTATCTAAGGAGGGAACACAACACAGGTGAGAAGGTGCAGGGAGGCCCTGGTGGAAATGATAGCTTGTGTTACATAAAACCCCATGGGTATGCACAGCAGATCTGGCAGGGTGCCAGTAGTTTACTGGGGTCACAGTGTGTGCTGGACCAGAGTAAGTGGGAGTGACAAGAGATGGGACTGGCAAAGCAAATGGGTTTTCTCTCCTCCAAGATCTCAGAAACCATTCTATGAGGATCAGACTTGAGCCCAAGGCCAGGGACCTTAGCAGGGACCCAGGAGGAAGAGGCACGTTCAGGTTTTCATCTGATAAAAATTACAAAAGGCCCCAACTCACTATATTTCATTTAGAATACTTTGATTTTTCAGGGGTCCAAAAACAGTCCAAAGCACACTTGCAGTTTTGCATTTTGATCTCTCCCCAGGCTCGCAATACAAAGCACACGGTGAGCCACAGCTCCTGGTCCTTTGCACCATCATGTGGGCGAGGCGCTGATACTCTCCAGTGTACTGTGTACTAAGCGATGATACTCTGTAGCTCAGGTGTATTGAATATCTTTTCCATTTGTTTGGTTTTGCAGTACTGGGGATGGAGCCTGGGGCCTCACACATGTTAGGCAAGCACTCTACCACAGGCCTATATCTTTGGCATTTCTTATAATTTTAAGACAGGGTCTCTCTAAGTTGCCAAGGCTGGTCTAGAACTTTTGATCCTCCTTCCTCTACCTCCTAAGTAGCTGCAGTTATAGGTATGTGCCTCTGTGCCCCAGTTTAAATGCTTTTTTTTTCTTTTTGAGACAAAGTCTCGCTATGCAGTTGAGGCTGGCCTTGAGCTCACTTCTGTAGCCCAGGCTGGTCTTGAACTCACACTGATCCTCCTACCTCACCCTCCAAAGTGCTGGAATTACAGGCGTGCGCCACAATGCCCAGCTTAAATGGATTTTGGACTTACATTATTTTCATCTTACAATGGGTTTAGTAGGCACATAGCCCTATTATAAGCTGGGCAGCACCCACACTAGACTTGTGCGTAGCTGGGCTTAGTGAGGAGGCACAAGCCTGGCGTCGTAGGCTGTAGAAGCTTACTGAGGCAGGCAACGATGAAGCTAGAACCAGACAAGGGTCACGTGTGGAGGAGGAGGCTCAACCTCTCAGGGGAAGATTGGTGAAAACGAAGTTTGTGTTTTACTTGCTCACTCATTTGTTTCATCAAATGTTGAATGGCCTCTTGTTTAATGTACCACCCACTGCCCTTGGGATGGGGCACCACACTGAGCAGGATGCCTTGATGGCTTGCTAAGCAAGCTGTTGGTTACTAACAGGTTGGCCCTAACTGCACTCCCTGATCCAGAGGAGAAATTGAGGGTGTGGAGGGCTTCAGGGAAGACTTACTGACATTTGGCCGAGGGGCCCAAAGGACACGTAGCTGAGCTCCGAGGCAGTGGGGAAGGCCAGCATGGTGGCCTATGGGACAGAGTGGGAAAAGAGGGTGGTCACGTGGACAGATGCATCAGCTTCAGCAGCAACACAGTCAGACCTCCTGTGGACAACGTCACAGAAGCCCTCCAGGAACAGAGCCCTCCTCTCTTCATTCCAACTGATTCATGGGCTGAAAACCTTTGGCTTCCACCCCGGGCTCTAGGCAGCTGGGGGCCCAGACTCTGTGCCCCCAAGCATACAGCTGAGGCGCTGGGTGTGGGCAGCCAGGGCAGGCTGGGACTCGCTGTGCCACCATAATGGCAGCTGGCATCTGAATAGCACCTGTGCAGCCCTCCCCATCTCTCTACCCCAACACCCCTCCCAGCTCTGGGAGTGCCCTGGGCACTGAATGCTCCTCTCTGGGAAACCATGAAGGGAAGAAAGTGCCCCTCCCAGGCCCCAGCTTGGAGTGGGTTCTGTCACACCTCCCTGACCTCCTTGAGAGCATAAACACACACACACACACACACTGTCTGTGCTCAGGCCCTGAGGGACACAAAGCAGGGTTAGGTCATTAGATGAGCAGCCTCCATATGCCCTCAGTTCCTCACTGGGGTTCCAGAACACTGTCCTTGTCTCAATCCAACCTTATTCAAAAGGCAGCTGTAAAGGACAGCAGCAGGCAGGGACTCCGGGGTATCAGCTCCACAGGTTCACTGTGAGGGTAGAGGCAACCTTGGCCCTGGAGCCTATGAGACACAGCCTTCCTGGGAAACAGCTGCCCCACCTCCTAAAAGGCCTACTGGGCAGGTACACACCAGCAGGGGCCCCACACTTCCCAGGGAGGAGCATCCTGTTTCTCCCTTCTTCCCGGATCCTAACCAACAACCTGCATGTGTGAAGTCCTAACTACTTGGGTTCCCAGTTATGTTCACCATGCCGTTCCCCCATGTAACCACACTGGGTTGATACTTGCTCTTTGAGTTAAATGACATGGTCTCACTAAGAATAGTGTGGATTAGGCCAGTGAGATAGTACAACAGACTAAGCTCCTGCGTAGGCAAGCACAGGGACCAGGGTTTGATCCCCAGCACCACCAAGACTGGGCATAGTGGTGCATGCTTTTAATTCCTGAGCTGGGGAGACTGAGATAGGAGGATCACTATGAGTTTGAGCTGTGTAGTGAGACCCTGTACGAAAACATTAAACGAAAGAAAAGAAAAATGTGGACTGCACTGCAGTTAAGAGTTCTTGGAAATGCAAAATGCAGGGTGGAGTTTCAGCTAATCAGGTCAGGGGACCCAGGCGGGCAGAAGGTAAATGCAGGCAGATTTGGAAGGAATGAAAACAGGGACGCCTGCTTGGAAGGAGCACTGTGGTCAGCGCCGACGGAGGCGAAGCTCTGTCCACACCCAGGCTGGGCCCTTCTCATCCATGATGCTGCCTACTTTTAGCCAAGAAAGAGGCCTTTGTGAAGAGAGGCCTGCACATGTCAGGGACAAGCCCAAGGCTACACAACCAGTTCTTCACCCAGGTAGAATCAGAGACTTTGCTGCAGGGGCAGGGAGTAAGCAGTGGATTCCTTGAGTTAAGGGAAAAGCTAGCCTTCCTCTCTCTCTCTCTCTCTCTCTCTCTCTCTCTCTCTCTCTCTCTCTCTCTCTCTCTCCTCTCCTCTCCTCTCTCTCTCCTCTCTCTCTTTCTCTCTTTCTCTCTCTGTATTGGGGATTAAACCCAGGCCAGGGCCTCCTCGCTAAGCTACAGGGAGAAGCTCTCTTTTTTTATTTCTTATTTTGAAACAGGTTCTTGCTAAGTCACTGAACTGCCTGGGTGGTCTTCCCACCTCAGTGTCCCAGATTATAGGCAAATGCTGCCACATCCTGATCAGGATGGGTTATTATTATTATTACTATATATTATTATTATTATATTGCGGACTAAATCTGTGCCAAGGTGGGCTGGACTCAAGGGAGAATAAAGTAGGTATAATCCTGTCCTCACAGAGATGGGGATACCAACATTAGATAAACAGACACAGGAGAGGAAATGGCGGGATCCTAGCTGAGCTGGTGCCTTGCAAACAGGTACGGGGCCTAAGACAGAAGGCAGCAGGGCTCCAGTCGGGACTGGAGCGCCTGGAAAGCTTTCCCTAGAAAGGGCATTCCTGCAGAACATACAGAAGAGCAAGCCAGCTAGGAGATGGGAAGAGACCTTCAGCCGGGTGGGGCAGGGGTACAGTATCTCAGGGGTACCCTTGTCACCATTCCTTTTTCTTTTCCCAGGACTTGGCTCTGCCCCCACACCCTCCTGGCTCAGGCCGTGTTGCCACCTTGGGGGCCTCCAAAGCCGGCTACCCACTTTTGCCTCCTTGGTTCCTGCCCTCCCACCGCTTCCTTCCCCCTGGGCCCACCTCTCAGGGCTCTTCCCATCTCCTCTCTCAGTACCAAGCTCTGCTAAGCCTGCCATCTTGCTCCCAGGGCCCCAACAAGCTCCAGGGCTCCCCTTGATGGCCAGGCTGGGACAAGGTATGGGTGAGAGGCTTCCCGTATCATCGCTCAGGCCAGGGGGGCTGGAGGTAAAGCCTGACCCCAGGGTGGGGGCAAAGGGGAGTCTGAATTCCAGGAAGGGCTGTTCCCTGGAGACTCACAGACTGGAACCTGGGGAGGAGAGCACTGCTCAGCCCAGCCTGGAGCACCTCAAAGCACTGTGGCCCTTGGATCCTCCTTAACTGGAGTAGAAGACAAAGGGGTCTCCCAACTCCACACCCTGTGCCCACCTCTTCTCTGGTTTCGCTGGACACAAGTTGAGACTGCAGAAGGGTTGGACAAGGTGACTTAGAGCACTGCAGAAAGGCACAATGTGGGGGTGGGACTGAGGTGGGGCCCTCCCCTGCCACCAAATTGTTTGTCAGACTAAGGAGAAGTCTCAAGTGTCAATTTTTTCAGAGAGGGAGAGGATTAACAAGATTCACCATTTGAACCACCGTTCCCATGCCTACCCAGGTCAGGAGGAAACCAGGTATCTTTGCAGGGAGGGGCCAGGAACCCCCACCCGCACTCTCACCCCACAGCTCCTCCGCTGGGCTCATCTCACCACCTAGGCTAATGTCTCTGTCCCTCTGCCACTCTCCATGTCTTCTCTTCCACCGCTTGGAAGTTCCAGTCACCTTCAGGAGCTTCCCTCTACCTCCTCTGCCTCAGGCAGGTAGGAGGAAGGGACTGCTCCCTGTCTCTGTAATAATCCCCACTGGCCAGAATAAAATGCCCTCAGCAAACTGTCCCCTTGGTGCATGACGGCCTCCCTCCCTCCAGTGGGTCCCAACATCCCACCAACTGCCCCAAGCACCTGTTTTTGATCCCAGGCAGAACTAAATGCCACCCACGAGGCCTGCAGGAAGAGGGGCTGAGGGCTTCAGGGAGGCCCTGGAGGCTGGAAATAGCCAGTTCCTTGCCACCATTGCCATTGGCTCTGAGAGATAAGGCCTGATGGAGCAGTGGCCCTGTGAGCGCCTGTAGAGGGAAATCAGCCTTGAGAACTTCTGAACGAGCAGGAGCCTTTCAGAATGACCCTCAGCCCCCTACCCTCAGAACCCTTGACCAGAATTCTGAAGGGTGAGGAGAGTAAGGAGGCCACTAAGGGGGTCCACTTCCTTTGACCTGCACCAGAGTCCTAAGAATACCAAGCTGAACAGATCTGAAGCATGGAGGGATTTGGGGGAGTGGGTATATGTGGGAGAGGGGGTCTGTTGCTCAACCAAGGAGCAGAGACGCTGCAGGAGCCAAGGCACTGAACCATGCTATCCTCCTTCCTCCAAGTGGCAAACCACCCGCCAGGATTTGTCTCCAGTCCTTTCTAGGCAGGAACAGAAGGCCCCTCTGCCCATTTTTTTGTCTCTTTCTTCCTAGTCTTTTCTCAGTGGAGGCTCCTCTTGCCTTTACTATTTTATTTTATTTTGAGACAAATCTATGTAGCTCAGACTGTCTTTAATTTATTATATAGGGGCTGGGAAGATAGCTCTGAGGCACAAGTGCCTGCCTGGCAAGT
Source organism: Myocastor coypus (assembly GCA_004027025.1). Lineage (NCBI taxonomy): Eukaryota > Metazoa > Chordata > Mammalia > Rodentia > Myocastoridae > Myocastor > Myocastor coypus. Next base: position 12,654 of record PVJA010044997.1, read on the forward strand.
GCAAGGTCATGAGTTTGAATCCCGGTCCCACAAAAAAAAAAAAAAAAAAAAAACCTTATTATATAGACCAGGCTGGCCTTGAACTTGTGGCAATCCTCCTGCCTCAGCCCTAGTGCTGGGATAACAGGCATAACTTGTAGTGGCCACACCAGCCATGGTCACTTTTTACTACTCCACAGCCCTTCAGGTGGTGGATACAGAGGACTCACAGACAAGGAGAGAACCGGAGTGGGATGGGGGGAAGCCTTGGCCCCCTGGAAGTTGGTGATGAGTAAGAGCCCAGCCCCTAGGTTCTGAGCTAGACCAAGGCCAGGGGCAAGGGAAAAGGACACACCAGTTTCTTTCCTGGTAGTTCCCATCTGTCCCCAAAGCCACAGGCCCATCCCCTACTGTGCAGGAAGGGCCAACCACAAGGGGCTTTCCTGTCACCCTGTTCACAAGATGGGAGAAAGAGCCAACACTGTGTGACCTGCACAAGGAAGTAATGGTGCTGTCCTGGGGCTTGCATCTTGTTTAGAGGGGCTAACCCCAGGGGCAGGGTTTTCTATGTGACGGAGACACTCATGTGTCCTCAGCCTGAGCCCACATCCTCTTTGGTGTCTTGTGGTAGCTATGACCCCTGCATTATAGGCAATGCAAATGCTCTGAGGTCACCATTTTAAGATTTCTCTTTAGGGTAGGTGAACCTAGGCCATGAAAAACTCAACCCAAAAACTTCCTTCAAAGTGACTGTCTTCAGTTTAGGTGACAGATTCAAGTAGAGCAGATCTTCCCAACATCTTCTATGGTGTAATTATTACCCTGAGCTTTCCTGAATTTCAGTGGCATCTGGGGCATCCCAGATGTCACAATCCAAGATGTATTGCAGACACTGTAAAATGTCACCTGGAAGAATTAGGGGATCACCCTCAGTTGAGAAGCATTTCAGTAGAGGATGGCATTGGCAAACCCACATGTTCTGTGAAGATGGACCTAACTTCTCCAGCGAAAGGGGTTTGGTGTCCACATTGCAATAGTGACCTCTGGTGGCCACAGTTGGTCCTGGCACACAGCTCAAGAGCCCCAGAGGGGCTGCACGGAGTGAAGGCGATGGCAACACTGAGGAGGAAGGGAGTTACAAGGCGCAGCGTATGAAATTTCTCCATTCTAGGTCTCCTTAGCAAATCTCAAACAACACACCAATAGGCCGACTGGTCCAATGTGATGGCTGACTGGGCTGCAGGTTCTGGCACAATCCAGCCCAAACAACACACCCTCATGCCTGTGGCATTCAGCCTCACCTGGGGACAGCAGACCTGGGTGCTCAGCCTCTTGCCAAGAGCAGAGGGGCCAGGGACCAGACATGGCAAAGTCAACTCCCCAATACCGCTGCTCTGGCTTCAGCTCAGTTGTGCCCAAAATGCAGAGGGACTAGACAACCATGCAGGGGAGTGTAGAATCCTCGGCAATAGACCCTCTGGGCGCATGGATCTTACACGGTCAGGAACCAGAAAGGATGTCTGAGATCAAGTTCAAAATCTCTAATTTTATGAGACCAGAGAGAAGAAACTTGTTCCAAATCCTATACAGAGAACCAAATTTAGAATATAAATTTCCTAATTATCAGTTAATGTTCTTTCCACCTCACCATAAACACTCAGCTATAGAATTTAAGAGGTACTTAAAATTCCTTAGAAATAAGAGTATATTAGATGTTGTTGGGGAAATTTAGAAGGTCCCCTCCACCCCCGCTTCAATACTGGGGATTGAACCCGGAACCTTCACAAGTGAACTACAGGGGCCCGGCGGGATGGCTCAGTGGTCTAAAGCGCTTGCTTGGGAAAGCTTGGGCAGCTTCAGGGACTGCGGTTCAATCCCCAGCACCACATGCTGTGCCAGCCCTGCCCTGCGGCAGGCTGAGCCAACCATAAAAATGAGTGAATAAACAAAGGTTCTGAAACAAGAAAAAAAAAATAAATACAATAAAAATTCTTAAAAAAAAAAAAAGTGAACTACAGCTACAGCCCCTTTTTTATTTTTTATTCTGAGGCAGGATCTCCAAGCTCCCAGGCTGGTCTTAAACTTCAGCCTCCTAGAAAGTGGGGTTCAAGATGTGTACCACAGTGCCCCTCTTCTGTGTGATTGTGGATGACCACAGGGGAAATCATTTTACCTTTTAGGGACGCTTTGGCACCTGATTACATAATGTCTGGTGCTAGCCTCTAGGGGCATCAAAGTTGTGGGCCCACAAAGCTGATATCCTCTTGTGCAAGGAAAGGTATTTGGTCACTAGAATACTTGATTAGCAAGTGGAAGAGGCTCAGAGATTCAAACACCAAAGCAAAAGACAAATAGCTGTTGTCCTGAATTGCTGGCAGGCAGGATAATCCCTACCTGTTCTCCTTTGTGCTCTAATGAGAACCCAACCAGAGAGGAGAGAAATCCAAGCACTGTATGTCGTGTATGGCACTCCCTTGTGCAATACCAGTGCGGTGTGAGCAACATGAAGCACAGTGCAGGAAGCTAGAGGCAGAGGTGGCCACTGTCCATGACCCTGACCCCGGCATGCAAGATGCGCTGAGCCAGAGGTCTCACTGTACATGTTCTTTTGCAAATAGGAAAATTCACTGAAAGAATGACCAAGGGTACAGTATAATAAATAATGGGAACTAATAACACATTCATTTATTACCATTAATTATTACCAGGGCTCTGTGTACTATCTACAAGTCTGTGCTTCACTATTTATACAATTGGAAGAGTAAAGGTCAGCATCTCTACAGACACAGAAACAATGCCTGGCATCATATATTGCAGTTATTGTCACCAGGAAAGAGAATATTTCCAGCTCCTTTATAATCTTCAAAACCACCACCATGGCTCACTATCTTAACATTATTAAGTGGCACAGGTAGGGTATATTTATACACAGATAGGAAAGCACAGACATATAATCCAACAAACACTTATTAAATGCCTATTACATTTAAATGGGAACAATGCTACCAGGTGCCAAGGGGCAGAATGAAGTGATTGGATCAGAAATTATGATATTTTAGCTAGGTGTGATGGTGCAGAGTTGAGGCCAGCCTGGGAAACTTGGTAGGTAAGACTATCTCAAAATAGTCAAATAAAATGTAAAAGTTGTAGGGAAGTAGCTCAGTGATAAGAGTGCCTAGCATACATGAGGCCCTGAGTTCAATTCCCAATACTGGAAAAAAAAAAAAAAAAAAAAAAAAATT
>PVJA010044998.1:0-15864 GCA_004027025.1 Myocastor coypus
TGCAGTTCAGGCTGGCCTTGAGCTCACTTTTGTAGCCCAGGATGGTCTCGAACTTGCACCAATCCCCCTGCCTTAGCCTCCCAAGTGCTGGAATCACAGGCAGGTGCCACTATGCCTGGCAGACATAGGAACTACCTTTAAAAAAAATTCACAAAATTGGGGCCAACAAGATGGTTCAGCAGTCTAAAGTGCCTGCTTAGGAAAATTTAGGCAACAGCAGGATCAACTACGGTTCAATCCTGGGCACCACATGCTGCACCAGTCCCACCACCAGGGCAGGCTGAGCTGGCCATAATAAAAAATAAATAAAATAAAAAATAAAAATAAGTAAATAAAATCATAAATCTACCAATACTTGAATCAGTAACATAACACCTTAATATTCTTTAATCAGTATTCTAATTTCCCCAAATCCTCCCCACCCCCTCCCTCACCCCCAGACTGGGAATTGAACCCAACGGCTTCCTGCTTCCATCCAAGGCCTTTTTTTCATTTTCTTATTTCAAATTCATAATCCTCTGGCCTCAGCCTCCCTCAGTACTATGACTGCTGGCATATACCACTGTACCTGGCTATATGTTTTTGAAAAAATCAAATATATCTTCAACTTTTAAGAATCATCGCTGCTCTTAAGGAATTTATGCATTTGAAGTTCCTCCTAGAAATGTTTCTTTAGAGCCAGGTGTGGTGGCGTATGCCTAAAATCCCAGCACTTGGGAGGCTGAGGCAGGAGGACTGGTTTGGGTTTGAAATCAGCCTGGGTACAAAACTCAGCTCAAGGCCAGCCTGAACTGCATGGAAAGACCCTTTCTCAAAAAGAAAAAAAGGGAAAGAAAGAAAGAAAGAAAGAAATATTTCTTTAAATAAGTAGTTACTCATGGGGCATTTTAATACAAATTCAACCATTACACCAGTCCTTTATTGGTATGGGTCTAGACTCCATGCAAAAGTAGAAACAGATTCAGTAAGAGCTACCTCTTACCACCCAGGTAGCTCATGAGGAAGCAAAAAGCTGGCAAAATGAAAACCTTGATTCTAACCCTAATTCTAGTATTAGATAACTGAACAGAATAACTTGGAGCAAATCCATTTTTATCTGTGTCTGCATGTCTAGTCCTGGAAAAGGAGTAAGTTAGCCCACATAAGCTCCAAATTTCATTCCGGCTGTTAAGGATCAATATATTTGCTTTTATATTGGTGCACTTGGCCCCCAATGTCCAACTGTTCAGTGCTGATGCATTCAACCAACTGCAGATGAGAAGCATCCCACTGCTAAATGAATTAAAAATTATATCTGTACTGAACACGCAGATTTTTTTTGTCAGTATTTCCTAACTGCCATAACATGACAACTATTTCCATAGTATCTACATCAGATTGGGAGTGTGCTTAGCTTCTGTGCAAATACTACACCATTTTACATGCAGAACTTGAGCATTTGTAGATTTTGGTACCCAAGGGGGAGGTAGCCTAGAACAAATGCCCTTCAGATACCAAAGGACAACCACACAACATGGCATCATTTCCTAAAGATGAAAGTATGGCTATTGTAGAGGACAGTAGGGTATTTGGAGTCACAAGATCAGATAAATCTTGCCTCCAGCTCTCTTGGGTAAATAACTAACCTTTCTAACCTTTGCTAAGGAATGAACAGTAACCATTTCTTTTGTCTTTTTTGTGCCCAATTTCATCTTCCTTTGAAAACCTCTCTCTCATTTTAATTTTGTTGTTTGAGACAGGCATCACTATATATTTCAGGCTGGCCTTGAACTCACTCGGTAGCTCAAGTTGATTTCAAACTCCTGGCAGTCCACCTGCCTCAGCCTTCCAAGTGCTGAGATTATAGGTATGCATCAAGGCTTGGGATGAGCCTAACTTGCTCTCCCCTTTTAAATTCTCTGTGAGACAGGGTCTCACTAAATTATGCACAGTGGCCTTGAATGTCCTCCTACCCCAGTCTCCCAAGCAACTGAACTTGTAGTCATGAGCTACTGCCCCTGGATTCTCTTTTTTTTTTTAAATTAAGGCATGTGGAGCCAGCAGGATGGCTCAGAGGTCTAAAGTGCCTGCTTAGGAAAGCTTGAGCAGTTGCAGGGACCGAGGTTCGGTCCCTGGCACCACATGCTGCACCAGCCCTGCCCCCAGGGCAGGTTGAGCTGGCCATAATAAATAAGTAAATTGCCGGGCATGGTGGCTCACGCCTGTAATCCCAGCACTCGGGAGGCTGAGGCAGGAGGATTGGTGCGAGTTCGAGACCAGCCTTGGGCTACAAAAGTGAGCTCAAGGCCAGCCTCAACTGCATAGCGAGACCCTGTCTCAAAAAGACAATAAATAAATAAATAAATAAATAAATAAATAAATAAAATTAAGAAACACTTCTAGGCACTCGCCATCCTTTTGAAATTTTTCTCTAACAATCTTTTTTTTTTTTTCAGCAATTTTTTAAGGTAGTTTTTTAAACTTTATTTATTTATTTATATTATGGCTGGCTCAACCTGTCCTGGGGGTGGAGCTGGCACAGCATGTGGTGCCGGGGGTTGAACCGCAGTCCCTGTAGTTGCCTAAGCTTGCCTAAGCAGGCGCTTTAGACCACTGAGCTATCTCACTGGCCCTCTAACAATCTTTTTGAAGAATTTTTAGTAGGATTTTTTTTTAAAATTCGGTACTGGAGATTGAACTCAGGATCGAAGAATTTTTAGAAGTATGGACAGACTCTGTCTCAGGATGACGCAACTTTTTAGTTTCTGCCTTAACGTGGCCAAAACAAAAGTGATAAACACATTCAGTAGAAATTCTACTTCCGATTTGGCTCTCTTCCTGGGGATACCAATATGCAGTACAAGCCTCTCCCATGAGGCCAGGCAGTTGCAAGCCAGGAGATGGTGAGAAGGCACAGATCATACCCTACAGTGCACCATCACCAGCACTTTTTGGACATTTTCCTTCTAGGTTTCCATGTCCCATCATGGCCACAGGCTGCCTCTCGATGAGAGGACTGGGAATCTCCAATACCCTATTATAAAGTGGCTTTGCAGGAGATACTTTTGCCCAGTTGTAAGCTGGAGTGAGTGCTCTGCGCAGAAGGAAGGTAAAGGAAGCTAAGCTGTGAAGTTGGCTGGGTAATTGGGCTGGTGTTTCTGAAGGCTAGGGGTGCAACTCAGAAATAGAGCACTGGCCTGATATACTCACTCCAGGCCAGCCTTCCATCCCTAGTGCAGAAAAGGTGAAGTATTTCTGACTTAACGATATTGTCAACTTATAATAAGTTTGTCTAGAACTAAGCCTATGTAAGTCAAAGAGCATCTCTATAGTAGCTTAGTGCCTAACTTAAATAAAACATATTGATTTCTGTAAATCTAACTAATGAAGGAGATCATTTAACACAGATTATAAATCAGACACGTACAATTTTTGACTAAGCATTCACTGCAACTAGTTCCTTAAAGATGATTCTGATTCAGCTGCTACTATAGCTCAGTGTGAACAGTTCCGCCTTTGAATATTCCCTCAAATGGCTCTTTTTTGTTCTTTCTTTGTAATGATGCTAAATTTAGTTTATTGTTGAATAGTTCCTAATTACACCAATTTGGAACGAGTTCCCTTCACTGTGTTCAAATCTTGCACAAACCCTCAAGCAGCAGATCCGGACAGGAATATCAGATCTAAGCAATAATCTTCACTCAGAAAAGGAAAACTGACGTTTTTAGATTTTAACAAGGGCACATTAACTTCTACTTGATGATTCACGGGTCCATTGAAGACTAAAAGCCTTTGTGCTTGTTGTAGAACAAATAAACCTTAACTTGTTTACCTCAGCATTTCTCAAACTTCCTTATTTTATGGACTATTAAGAAAGAAAAACCCTGCAACTGTATCACTCAATGCTAGACGCCATCAGACAGACCTCAGAGATGCTAAATTTCGAACTGATGTGTCTCTGGAAACAGGCGAAATGTGGTACATAACCACCTCGTGGCCCTTTTTCTCATATCTTACTGAAAATCCAGTTCTCTGGAACAACGCTGCTTGGAAACCTATGCTCTGCCTAGAAGTTTCATAGTCATTTCAGGGCAAAGAATTTATTTTTCCCTATTAAGAAGAATAAGAACCTAACACTTTTGAGAAAGTACTGATTCCCTGTTCCCAGTGTGAACTAAACTGACCTCCATTGAAAAGGTAATTTCCAGGTACACAGCAGCACAGAACTGCCCAGCTGCCCACAATGAGAATGCAAATCTCTTTAAATTAAGGTGGCATGTAATTAAATCATTGAGCTGGCTGGCAGCTCCTCCACGCAGGTAGTTTACTTTCACTTGAAATGACCCCTTTGCTGTATAAGATCCCCACACCCTGAGGTGACTCAACTTCATAATACTGCCACGAAAATCTCTAGCTGTACAGGCAGGATGCCTGAGCGCATGGCACCAGGAATTCAAGTGAGTCAGATGAAGTTTGCAAGAGCCAGGAGGAGGGTTGGAGGCACTGTGTGCTTGCAGCGCAGGGGCGCAGGGGCGCAGCTGAGAGCTTGTGCCCTCAGCTCCTTTACACGAGCACGAGTGGGCTTGGCCCAAGCCTTCCTCTACTACACAATCTTCTTCTACCTGGCCTAAACTCCTCCTCCTAGCCACCCAGGAGTGGCCACTCCTGAGGGGCTGGCTTCCAGGGAGATCAAGTACCATCCCAACTGGCTCAGGTACCCCATCTTCCCTGTGCTTCCGGCTTCAGATCCAGGGCCCCGTGTCTTCATCTTCCTGGATGCTTTCCTGGTTTTTTTCGTTTGTTTGTTTCAAGTTCTCGCGGCTGGCTGGGCCAGCCCGGGCCTCGTGCTGTCCTTGGAGCCCCGAAACAAACATCCAATGACCTCGGGGTCACCTTTATCCTCGCCTCAGCCCTATGCCCCGCAGCCCTCTCGTTGCTACACTACCGCCTTTCCCCAGGAACGGGTCGCCGAGGGCCGCTCGAAGAGCTCGACTTGGGCCTCACTTTCCGGGCACTGTATCCGCCGCCCAGATGCTGGCACTGGGACGGCCCTTGCGGCCCTCGCCTTATTTATCCGCCGCGCACAGTTTCCATGGCTCCGCCGCCGTTCTCCCTCCCCTTTGCCCGCGCAGAGCCCTGCCACAACCCGGCAGCGGGTGGGGACCGTGGGGGGCGTAAGTGATGCCTTCGCAAGGCCTGGGGGACGTGGGTGCGACCCCACGATCTCCACCCTGTGCCGCGGGGCCGTGGTTGCAGCCCCTTCCCCACGCACGCGCAAGCCCGATCGTTCCCGGCACGCACAGCCCCCGGCCCGGCCCGGCGGCGCGGGGGAGGGGCGCGGCGCAGTCAAAGTTGCTGAGTTGCTGTGCGCGCTCAGAAGTTGCAGCTGAGACGGCAGCTTCCCGCCCCCTTCCTGGACTCCGCGGCCCGGAGTGCTCACCCACCCGTCACTGCTCGCTACCTGCCCTGGCCCCCGCCGGACTCGCAGCATCCCCGCCCAGCGCGCGCGAGGAGCCCAGGTTTCCAGCTGGGGACGGCGGGCGGGGCGCACCCCACTCCCTGTCCGCCTGGGGCCGGGAGGAGGGATGGGGACGAGTAGGATCGCCTCCACCCAGGCGCCTCTTGGCCCGACGCTTCGCACTTTGCAAAGCCGAGCGTGTGCAGGCGTCGCCAGACCTGCGCCCCGCAGAGCTAAGGGAAGGGGTGTTTGCAGAACGGTTCCCCCTGCCTCCTGGAAGGGCGGCGGGACGGGATCAGCGGGGGACTGAGGTCGCCAACAGGTGCTCTGGAGCCCACGTGACGGGAAGGGACGAGCGCAGGGGAAGCCGGGGGTGTGGGGGGAGTGGGGTCCCCCTGGCTCCTCGCAGTGCCCGCGCTGGTGCACCACCCGCGGGCGCCCGGGGAATGCTGGTGGGTGGCTCCCCGGCCTGCCTGCAGGGGAGGAGGAAGACAGGAGGGAGGGGATGCGAAAGTGGGTCAGGAATGTAACCGGACGCTGCAACCCCCCTACACACACCCCCTGTAGCCGCCGAGGCCGCCAGCTCCAAGCCTTGGAAAGGAGTCTCTGGTGTTGTGTGGTTCCTCAGCGTTATCTGTGGACGGTTACTGGGGGATCCCGGGGATGTGTTTCCCGGTGAGCGTTTGGGAAGAAAAACTTAGTTGCCTGAGTAACCGGGCTTGGCTTGGCTGCAGTGATGTAGTGAATGTTCTAGGTGAGCTGGCTATGGAGGAGCGGCGGTGGCACGCAGGGGTGGATTAACTTCTTATTACTGAACCAGAAGGGAAAGCTGGAGGAGGTGGGGTTTTGCTCGGTTCGTGCCTGCTTTTCTTTGCTTTTTACCGTCTTCAAAGACATAAATTAACCGTTTTTTGCGTTAGGGTTTGAGTCTTCCACAGGCAGGCCCGGGCTGCTGTAAATTTACTGAAGTTCTATAGTTGATACAGAGGTTTGAAGTTGATGCCCTCAAGTTGGAAGGAACAGGGGGACAGTGACAGTTTTGTCTTTGGGGAAGGCCTGTGAAGAGAACATGAAAAGGCCTTTATGGAAAGGAAAAGATGGAAAAATCCCCAGCCCTCCTCAAAGCAGAAGCCAGTGTTTCCCCCTGAGCTCGGTAGCCAGGCTTCAGGCCCACACCCCGAGCACATGATTAGGAAGGGAGGACCCGAGGTGGTAGAGTGATGGACTTCCCTGAGACAAGCAGAACCCCAGAAAGATAAAGAACTTCTCTCTTCTTTTTGCAAAATGAGGCTGCAAAGGAAAAGCTCAGAAGGTTAAGTCAGACCGGAAAGTGGTCTTTGTACCCTTGCTGGGTTTCTTTCAGTTTTCTACCAGTCTGGTTTTGCCTGGTGGACCTTAATCACAGATACAGGGGAGGCCCTCCAAGGCAGCAAAGCCAGCTCAGAAGAAATGTGCACCTGCTGGAGTTCTTATTCAGACCCAAAGGAGTGTGTTGCCATCGGCAGAGATCTTCCAGTTCACCGCAAAGCTAACGTGGGATTAAGGTTAACTTCTGTGTCCCTGGATCCTGGCAGCAAGATGCTGGTATCCATTAGGGTTTATTTTACTTTCAAAGAATATCTGACCCTAGGAGACAAAAATAAGGAAATCGAATGGTTTTTCTAAATTGAGTCATATTCTACATAAATAAAAACAGAAGCTATTTTGTTGTACGAACTTTTGTGAAAATACGGTGTAATCTACAAAAAGAACAAAAGGAATCGAACCCGTCTTAAGTGGCCATCTCAAGTGTAAGTGATCAGGCCCTAAGCTACAGGCCTGTTATTATTATTATTTTTTGTCTTTTTGAGACAGGGTCTCACTGTGCAGTTCAGGCTAGCCTTGAGTTCACTTTTGTAGCCCGGGCTGGTCTCGAACTCGCACTGATCTTCCTGCCTCAGCCTCCCAAGTGCTGGGATTACAGGCGTGCGCCACCACGCCCAGCTAATTGTTATTATCATTAGTAGTAGTAGTAACTGGATGGCCTTTGCTGAGTTGTCTTACTATTAGACTATTACTATTGTAATGTTTGGTGTATTTGCCCAGCATGGTGGTGCATGCCTGTAATTCCAGCACTCAAGAGGCTGAGGTTGGAGAACGGATGCAAGTTTAAGGCCAGCCTGGCCTACATAGTGAATTTATGGCCATCCTGAAGTAAACAGCAAAACCCTATCTCAAAAAACAAAAACGAAAAACCTAACAAAACAAAAGCAAAAAACACACATCAGAAAATAAGTAAATGAATGTGATACTTGACTTCCTTTTAAGTAGTAGATTGAACTTTTTACCATCAGTTCAACCGGCAAAAGTCATAATTTTTACTTAGGCTGTTTGCATAAACTGTAGATCGTTGTAGTTAGGAGTCAAGAAATTCCATGCATTGGGTACTCTCACATTATGAATGAAAACACAGTTCCACCAGGGTTTTCGGGAAACTTGAAAAAAACTAACATAATTAGGATTTCCTGTTAAGGAATGTAATTTTTTATTATTCTTTATTTTATTTTATTTTATTTTTATGGCTGGCTCAGCCTGCCTTGAGGGTGGGGCTGGCAAAGCATGTGGTGCCAGGGATCAAACCGAGGTCCCTGCAGTTGCCTAAGCTTGCCTAAGCAGGTGCTTGAGACCACTGAACCATCTCACTGGCCCAAAGCATGTAATTTTTGTCTGCGTGAGATAACAAGCCTTTAAAATCTTGGTGTAAACCAGAATTGCTGTTATAGAAATGAAATGCAAATTTAAATACAGTAAAGTGGCAAGCTGCCTTTTTACATTTTTTCCTCCCAATTTCACTTTCTGAAATGAAATATTTATATAGCAGATGGTCTGCCTCTTAGTCATAGATCAGGTTAGAAAGTTCAGGAACGGACATCTATTAAGAAAGAGGTAGGGGCCTGGCGGGATGGCTCAGTGGTCTAAAGCTCCTACTTAGGAAAGCTTAGGCGGCTTCAGGGACCACAGTTCGATCCCCGGCACCACATGCTGCACCAGACCTGCCCTCGGGGCGGGCTGAGCCGGCCATAAAAATGAGTGAATAAACAAACAAAGGTTCTGAAACGAGAACAAAATAAAATAAATTAAAAAAAAAGAAAGAAAGAGGTAGTAGCCGGGCGTGGTGGTGCACGCCTGTAATCGCAGCACTTAGGAGGCTGAGGCAGGAGGATTGCTGTGAATTCGAGACCAGCCTGGTCTACAAAAGTGAGTTCAAGGCCAGCCAGAACTGCATAGTGAGACCTGGTCTAAAAAAAAAAGAAAAGAGAGAGGTAGTTAGCTGGGTCAGGTGACACACGCCTGTGCTTCTAGCACCTTGGGAGGCTGAGGCAGGAGAATTATAAATTCAGGATCAGCTCATGCAATTTAGGAACTTGCTGAGATGCTATTTCAAAACTTAAAAGGAAAATTTCCTTTGAAGGACGGAGATGTAGCTCAGTAGAAAGGCTACAGTGGGGATCCAGTCCCCCAGTGTCCAACAAGAAAAAGGGAAAAAACTCTGGCACATACATCTCAGAGCACTTCTTAGGAATTCATCCGTGCAACAGACTGTCACATAGATTACAATGGACAGCACATCTGCAGCCATTTACTTCCTGACACCTTCGAAATACTTTCTAAGTGAGTATGTGTTTGAAACATCTGCACCACCTGTGATGTGTCTGTCCCTAAAAGAGGCCTGACAAGTTCTAGTTGGAGGTGACAGCTAGATGGCAAATATAAGAAGTTCAACTGGTCAGGAATCAAGTACAAGCACCAGTTTAAAACAATATGTATATATGTGCATGGGAGGAGATAAAGTCGTATACGAAGTCACAAGGCACTGAGAGGATAGGGCGAGATTCCATCTTTTCCCCCTGCTTCTCTAAGATGTGCACTTGTGCTGCTTCTGAAGGAGGAGAGAAGGCTTGCTCTTCTGAAGGAGATGTTGCCACCCAGCCTCGGGAGCTGCCCAGAGGGCCAGGTGGGCTGGGTGAGAGGCTCCATGGGACCGCTTTGCTGGAGGTGAACCCAGAGAGCTGAGGGGAGGAAAGGAGGAAGGAGGAAAGGCCATGCCTGTGCTTAGGGCTGGCCCAGTGTCCTGTCGTCGGGAAGTGCTTCAGAGGGCAGGGGTAGGAGGTGAACAGAGACCTGAAGCATGGACATGATTCTTATGGCTAGAGAGGGAACGGTATCCCCAATCTATAGCCCAACCCAGTGAGCTAAGCCAGAAAGGGAAGGGGCGGAGTGTGTTCAGGGGATTTGAACAGATGAGCTTTGCTAGGAGAGGGCGTCAAGTATAAAAGTCATTTTTTATGTGATAGATTAGACCATACCATGTAGGGGCCATGAATACCTGGCTAAGCTTGGTACCAGGACTACTGCAGGTAATGAATTATAAAAGGATTTTTTTATTTAGACCAAGAGGAGCATAGGCATACCTTATTACATGGCACTTTATTGTATTTCTTGAGTATTTTTTACACAAGCATTTGTGGAAAATCTGAGTCAAGCCAAGTTTTTTGGTGACATTTTCTAGTAGTGGAGGTGATTGTTAGCATATTTTTTTTTTTATGAATTTAAGACAGGGTCTACAGGGCATACAGGGTGTAAAGGGTGTATAGGGTCTCACTACATAGATTAGACTCAGTGATTCTCCTATTTTCAGTCTCCCAAGCGCTGGGATTACAGGCGCGTGCTACCATGCCTAATCTCAGTCTCCGTCTCAGCGCACCCCGGAGGCAGGGCCCACACGGGTTGTGGTGGGCCCACACGGGTTGTGGTGCTAGCGATTGTACCCCAGCCGCTGCCCTCTGCCTAAGCAGGCACTTTACTCCATTGAGCTATCTGACTGGCCCAACTGTTAGCATTTGAAAGTCATTTGTCCCCCAGTACTGGGGATTGAACCCAGGACCTTTACTGAGCAATGACCACAGCTCTTTAAAAACAAAAACAAAAACATTTTTTTTTTTTTTTTTTTAAGACAGGGTCTTGCCAAGATGTCCAGGCTGGCTTGTAATTCGTAATCCTGCCTCAGTCTCCTAAATAGTTGGCATCTTAGGCATGTACCCTATGCTCAGCTAAAATCACTCAAGGTACATCTATTGTTGTTGCTGCTATAATGCTGCTGTACACAGACTAGACCACAGAGTGCTGTAAGGGTAGCTTTAAGATGTGCTACGTCAGGCCAAGTTTGTATGACTTGCTTTTTAGCACGGGCTGGAATTGAAGCCTCAATTCCAAGGTCCAAGTTGGCTTTTGGGAAGGGTAATCTATCTATCTATCTATCTATCTATCTATCTATCTTTCTTTCTTTCTTTTTTTTTGTGGGGGGTCTTTTGAGACAGGGTCTCCCTAGTGCAGGCTGGCCTTGAGCTCACTTTTGTAGCCCAGGCTGGTCTCGAACTCGCACCAATCCTCCTGCCTCAGCCTCCCGAGTGCTGGGATTACAGGTGTGAGCTACCACGCCTGGCTTTCTTTCTTTCTTTCTTTCTTTCTTTCTATTATGACCAGCTCAGCCTGCCTTGGGGGTGGGGCTAGTGCAGTATGTGGTGTGCCTGGGATCAAACCACAGTCTCTGCGGTTGCCTGAGCTTGGTTAAGCAGGCGTTTTAGACTGCTGAGCTGTCTCACTGGTACCGGGTTAGGGTGCAATGCAAGTTTGAGGGCCAGGAGTGGCTATTGCAGGGATGGAATTGGGCGGACACCTATCATAGCAATGGGATCCGGTGGGAAGGTAGTCACTTGCAAGTTTTTTTTTTTTTTAAGAATTATTTTATTTTATTTATTTATTTATTTTATTTTTATTTATTTATTTTTTTTCTTGTTTCAGAACCTTTGTTTATTCACTCATTTTTATGGCTGGCTCAGCCTGCCCTGAGGGTACAGCTGGCGCAGCATGTGATGCCGGGGATAGAACCGTGGTCCCTGAAGCCGCCCAAGCTTTCCCAAGCAGGCGCTTTAGACCACTGAGCCATCCCGCCGGGCCCACTTGCAAGTTTTAATAAAAGAAAAATGCTCAAGATTTTTAGTGTTTGGACACAGAGGGCAGTGAACTCAGAGATGACTGAGGATTTACTTCCAGGTGCCTTAAGAGGTGAGGCTACCCACAGAAATGGGAACAAGGTAGATGCACAGACTGATTTGAGAACCCAGCATCGGAGGCCGCCGTGGGAGCTGGGTTTCTGTGATCCAAGGGCAGTGGGTGAGTCACGGCCAGGATATGCATGGCCCGCGTGGAAGCGATGCGTGGCCACAGGTGTGAATGTGCACCTAAACTTGAATCTTTTGGCAGAGGACCAGTATGAGGGCGCATTCCCAACTTCAATGTGCCTGAAAATACGATCTTGAAAATTCTTCTTCCTCTTAGACCTCAAGTGAGTCATTGCTGGGGCTTTCATTAGCGCCACTGTGTTGACTCAGCACCATTCTGACCAAAATGCTTTAAGCCAGATGAAAGGGCCCCACCCCATGGGAGTCCTGCATCACAATCTCTGGGGCCAGCCGCAGGCCAGGTGCTAAACTCAATGCAGATCCTTCGGGAAAACCATCACTCTCAGACAGCATCTGCCAGCCCCGACTTTCCCTGAGGCCTCCTGTGTCTCGCCTGGGGACAGCATGAGAGTTCTAGCCTCCTCTTGTGTGTCCCTGCCTTCCGCCCCGTGCCTCTGTTTTTGCGTCTGATGGACAGTCGTTGACTGGCAGGGCTCAGAGTTGTTTTTATCCCATGACCGGCCACTTTCCAAATTTAGCCCTGGTCTGGAAGAGTGGATGGAAGTGTCCGGCCCGGTTGGAAGGAGGTGGGGTTTAAGAGCTCTGCGTGGTGCGGTGTGACTCAAACGGTGTCCATGGAAGCATGCTGGGATGAGACCACAGCCTGGCTGGGCAGACCACTTCCTGTACCTCTGGATATGCAGAGCCAGGGAGAGGCAGCTGGCAGTGTGCTGGGGATTGGCTGGCTGGGAGCTGGGAGGTGGGGCAGGGCGGGCGGCAGCCTCTCAGCCCCCAAGGGCTTCCTCAGGCTGACAGAGAAATGTGCCTGGTCAGTAACCCTAAAAGGTGATGACTCTAACACCTTTCTGAGGAGATCTCAGGGGGATCCCAGGGGGCCTTTATTTCTTTGTTGTCATGAAACAAATGTCTGTTCTGTTGTACAACCATCCTGGATTTTGTCAAAGCCGACTTTCAGGGAGGTAATTACCTGGCTACGGGTGATCACCAGTCCTGTTTTTCCTTTCTGTGTGTGGAGGCCTTAAGGAGATAAGTCCTCCGTGTGTCCGTCCTCTTAGCTGCCAGCTGAACGGGCGAGCAAAGAGCTGAGAGGTGGAGGGGCAGACTTCCCACCACTTGCACACAGCCACCAAACCCAGAGTTGAAGCTGTCTGCTTAGTCTGACTTGGGACCTTGGGTAGGTTGTCTTATCATTGAGGCTTTGGCCTGCCAGAGAAGGGTAGAAGATGATAGAGCTAAATTTCTTTTTAAATATGGTAAAATACCCATAACACAAACTTTACCACCTTTACCTTTTTTGTCCCCAGCATTAAAGGTGGAACCCTGAGTCTTTCACATACACAGAGGCTGAGCTATATACCCAACTCCCTTTTACCCTCCTTCTGTCTCTGTCTCTGTCTCTTCCTCTCTCTCTGTCTCTCTCTCCCTCCCTCCTTCCCTCCCTCTCTCCCTGTCCCTCTCTGTCTCTCTGTCTGTCTGTCTCTCTCTTCCTCTTTCTCTCTATCTCTCCCTCCATCTGTCCTTCCCCCTCTTCCTCTCCCTCCCTTCCTTCTTTCTACTCTGTCTGTCTCAGTGTGTCTGTCTGTCTGTCTTTTCCTCTTTCTCTCTCTCTCCCTCCCTCTTTCTCTCTGTCTCAGTGTGTGTGTATCTCTCTGTCTGTCTCTGTCTCTCTCTCTTTCTCTCTGTCTCTCTGTCTCTGTGTGTGTGTCTCTGTCTCTCTCTGTCTCTGTCTCTCTCTTTCTGAGATAAGGTTTTCTTCGGTTGGTTTTCTTTGTCTCTTGCTATGTGACCCCAGATGTCCTCAAACTCAGGCGCTTCCTGCCTCAGCTTCCATAGTATGGAAATTACAGCCTTGAACCACCAACCTGGCCCCCATGTTAACCTTTTCAGTGTACCGTTATGTTACGTTAAATGTGCTCACGTAGTGGCGTAATAGATCCAGAGTTTTCAAAGCCCACCAAGAATATCAAGGAGTGTTCTAAAAATGTCTGAGGGCTGAGAAGATAGATTGGCACTCTCAGCGCCTGCCTGGCAAGCACAAGGACCTGGGTTTGATCCTTGGCACTGCATGCTGTGGCAGCCACTGAGCCAGCCACTGAAACTGTGGAGTGGTGGCCCACGCAGGTAAATCCCAGTACTGGGGAGGCTGAGACAGGAGGATCACTGTGAGTCCCAGCTGAGTAGCAAGACCCTGTACCAAATAAATTATACATACACACATACATATAGTCTGAAAATGAAACCCAAGTTGTAGGAAAAAAAAAACAAAACAAATAAAAGTGAATGGTAGTAAGGACAAACACAGCCTTCATACTCGCTCCAAGAAGAAGGGGAATAGATGACTTTTTTTATTATGGAGTCAGTCAGGACAGAGGGAAAAAAAAGCACTGTTGTGTGTGAGATTTCCTAGGAGGCCAGGATCACGCTCGCTCCTGATGCAAGGTTGCAAGTTTCCTTGCCTCTGTGAGCACACCGCAAGAAAGCCCCCAGTCAGACACAAATTCACAGCACTTCCTGTATAATTTCCCAGAGTTTCCGGCTTGCTTTGCTGATCTATAAGTGCATCCTTTGGCCACACAGAGAAAGAGGTAATATTTGCCACTGTAATCCTAGTTTCCCTCTTGCAATACAGCTTATTACTTATGATACTGTGGGCATCAACCGCCAGGAAAATTCAAACTGAACAGGAGCATCTGGATTAATTATCATGGAAATGACCACATTGTTAAATAAAGGTTTTTATTTTTTTTTTTTTTTTTTGTTTTTTTGAGACAGGGTCTCGCTATGCAGTTAAGGCTGGTCCTGCACTCACTTTTGTAGCCCAGGCTGGTCTCGAACTCACACCAATCCTCCTGCCTCAGCCTCCCGAGTGCTGGGATTACAGGCGTGAGCCACCACGCCCGGCTAAATAAAGGTTTTTTAAAAAAAAAAAAAAATGTGTTTTACAATGCAAAGGCTGGAACCCAGGGCCTCACATACTACAATAGTTTTTGAAGTTAAGTAACTGTTCCTTTAGGCTCACAATAAAGATTGCAGACATGATTGCTGTCCACCAAAGTGCTTAGCCCAAATGTTGACTTCTTTTTTTCTTAATGTTAGAAAATTTATTTTCACAACCGCTTACGCTGCCTGCAGTCATTCATAATACCCACAAAACAGGTTTGCAGGCAGGGGATCCAACAGGATGTCAGCTCCGTTCCAAAGTTGTGGCTTCGCATTTAGCAAAGGAGAAATGCTTTTCCAGAGCTCTTGCAACTTTGGAAATGTACAGCTTATTCGATAATGCTCCATCTAAACAGTGGCCCTGGATTTCTCAGAAACTTATAGGACAACTCTGAATTGCTCTTATTCACAACTGCTTTAGTGAACTTCTGCTTATCAGTCATGAAAAGATGTGTTAAAAAAAAAAAAAAAAAAAAAAACCAGTTTGGCAACTTTTTAAATATAACATGCAGGAAGGCCTTGGGAAAAGAGTTTTGAAACAATATCAGTGTTGAGACTAAAATGGAAGGCTTTTGAGCAGGCATACCCATGATACGCATTTCTGTGGAGGGTACTGTTCTACCCAGCTGGGAGGATTCGTCTTTTATTTTTATTTTTATTTTTTTTGTCTTTTTGAGACAGGGTCTCGCTATGCAGTTGAGGCTGGCCTTGAGCTCACTTTTGTAGCCCAGGCTGGTCTTGAACTCGCACCGATCCTCCTGCCTCAGCCTCCCGAGTGCTGGGATTACAGGCGTGAGCCACCATGCCCGGCTGGATTCGTCTTTTAGAGACCAAGATTTCATGATGGCACTTCTGTGCCATGGGAAGGATTTTCTGAAAGGCGAGGCCACCAGACATAGGCACTTGGGCCTCCTCAGGAACCCGGGAGCTGGTGCTGTGTTTGTTTCTGACAACACCTCACAGAAGACTGATCTGAGAGCTCCAGTTATTTTTACTTGGATATAATGACTAGCAGTTTGAAGGATATGAGTCAACTATTTCATACAGTGGTTCTAGAATATTCTTCCCCTGTAGAGGAAAGGCAGGAAAACTCCTGGATTACTGAAAGAAAGGGACAGTTCAACATTATCACGTCTCAGACCACCTCTAGAAAAGGTACATCCAGAGGTTCCTGAGAGCCCAGGGTGTTTTAACTTCTTTGAAAGCTGGGTTCTGGCCCGGCAGGATGGCTCAGTGGTCTAAAGC
>PVJA010045000.1:0-15862 GCA_004027025.1 Myocastor coypus
CAGGCAGGTGCTTAAGCCACTATCTGACTTACCAGCACAACCCATAAGATATGGGTTCTCATAGCCCATACTATGAATGTTTTATAACTTATCAAGGGTCATGTTTTTATTTCCTTAGAAAACCATTAGTCTCTTTAATGGAAATTGTCAGGTATGTATCAGTCACTGCCCATTCTTATCTGTGTTCAGAGGAAGATCATAACTAATTTGAAAATAAATGAGTAATCAATATGGAAAAAGCCAGTATAAGACATTAATACCATATACCCAGGTCCTCATACATCCCAATTTATTGAGAACAGTCCAGTCTATACCTACTATCCTGGTTTAATAATTAGTAGTCCTCTCTATGCCTTATATGTATCCTGGACTAGATGGTGTCTAGCTATGCATTATTAACTTATTGTCATTAACTATGTTCAAAGGTTGAATATATTAGATTCCCACTCTGTATTGTTTGAATTGAAAAATAAATTAAGATTCTATGATTAACAGCAAAACCTGAAACTGAAAATTCATGAAGGAGAGAGAAGTGGGAGAGTCATGATAGGCCATGAGTGAGTCAACATTATGAGTAATTCAAATTTATGAATAAGTAAAAGTTCCAAACTTGAGTCAAGATATGCAGAATAGAGCATGAAAAATCACTGTAACTTGGAGGAAACAAAGAGGCTTACAGAGAAAAGTGATGTGTTTTTTTCAATGGCAACTTCTAGTTTATGCTTGTGAGATCCTGATACAGGACCAATTTTCCATGAGTGTGAATCTCATTCTGGAGCTCTAGTCCTTAGATTCCTATCAAAGTGTTGCTCTGTCTGTGGTTATGCTACTTTGAGTTCCCCTAGCACTAGAAGAAGACTTTAAGACAAGGATCTGAGGGAAGTTAAGCTATTAGGGAGATAACCACAGGAAGTGCTAGTAGGGGAATGGGAAATTAAGACAAAGAAGAGAAATAAAACAGTACTGGTATACTAATGAGCCTATTGCTACTATAGGTGACTAAGGCTTAATCATATTAGGGACTACTGGGAAATAGGGTGAATGGCAATGTTTTTTTTTTTTTTTTTTTTTTTTTTTTTTTTTTTGTCTTTTTGAGACAGGGTCTCGCTATGCAGTTGAGGCTGGCCTTGAGCTCACTTTTGTAGCCCAGGTTGGTCTCGAACTCGCACCAATCCTCCTGAGTAGTTCATTCAGGAAGAAAACCGAGGCATTTATTCCCCACTGTTATTCATCACTGGTAGAGGGTGACTCTCAGTAATAAGTCTGGCCCTCCTGACCTGTCCCTACATGGCCTTGTCATGCTCCTGTGACCAAAAGTAAAGCCCACGCAGAGAATCCCATGTGCTTGCAGACATCGTTAATGGGAACGCAGGATCCCAAAGGGATATGCATAAGTATCAGCAGAACTTGCTATGGGGATCACATTTCATGTACCTTCAGGCACTTTTCTTTATTGCTCTTGAAGTGGCTTAAGTGAGTCTCCAATCATTTGTTGCATTTTAGCATTCCCAAAATTTTGATTTAGCAACATCTGTTAGATTTTGTGAGTTTAGAATTTCGTTAATATAAATAAGTAGGGGAGATCACTGTAATGCAGACATTTGGCCCCATGATAGTGGCCTCTGAATTTGTAGGCTATAATAGAAAATAATTATTAGAATGGACCACAGTGATGTTAAAATTTCCTTAGAATGTATGTCTCTTTCTACTCTGCATTAAACAGGGTCATTTCCAAACATTCAGTGTATCATAGAATCATGAAATTGAAAATGGCCTTAAAAATTACCGAATACAGTCTGTCTTTGCTGCAAAAATTTGCTTTATGTCAGTAGATGGGTTTTCAAATTGCATTTTAAGTAGCTAAAATATTTCACTAGATTATTTTTAGAGCAGGAGATAAACTGCAACTAGTTTACAGTGACATCATATAGTTATGGATGAGATTTATGAAACTCTAAGAAAGTGCTATTAAAATGCACTAGTATTTGTCCAATTTTGATCATTTTATGTCAAAACAGTTCATTATCCTCTTCATTCAGAAAATGACACAAATGTGGACATAAAGAAAATAAAAATAAGAAAACAGTCCACTCACCTTCTGAAATAGGGTGGTTGGCATGATTACAATTCAACTATTAGAACCTTATTTAGGAGTGACCAACCACTCTATCTCAAGCCTCCCTACAGAATTAATGTTGTTATGCGATGAACTAAGATCCACCACCATTTAACATACTCAAGGCTAGTTTATAAATACAACCCAATGCTTACAGTAGGTGTTTCTAAAATGAGTGATTAAAATTTTTCCAGTAAAAAAAATTTTGAACCTCAGTTGGATGTTCTTCACACAGATATACTCCAATAGCATGCCTATTACTTAAGTATGATACAACTTATGTGCCATAAAATTTATTATTTTAATCATTTTCAGTGTAGCATTCCATAACATTAACATCACATTATTGTGCAACCATTGCAATCATCTATGTCCAGAAATTTTTAAATTTTCAAAAACTGACAATTTGTACCTAGTAAATGATTACTTTCTATTTTACTCTCCCTTGATATCTGCCAAACATATTTCTACTTTCTTCACTATGATTCTAACTACCTGAGGATGACATCAAAGTAGAGTCATGCAGCATTTGTTCTTTCGTGAATGGTTTATTTGAAACTCTGTGTCTTAACTTTTCCTTCCAGACTCACTGTATCAGGTGCTGTTGCTTTCTACTGAACTCAGTCTCTGGTGAAAATGCAAATATGCTATGCATAGTTAGTTCAGTGATGGTTAAAAAACATATTTCACTCTCTGACCAAAAAACCTCATTTCATTGTCCTTGCAAGAAAATTCACAGAAGGTCCACCAGGTGCCTTATATAAAAATAACAGTCCCCTCAAGCTACCTAACCTAGATTTTAAGTTATATAACATGAATTACTTGGAAGGAAAATGCTGAATAAACAATTCTTGGATTGTGGCGATGCAGCAACACTGAATTTTTTTCAGGAATACATTCATCCTCCAAAAGAACCTTGAGCAAATTCTAATTGGTCTCTGCAAATCTTGGATAGCTCATTTCTTTGCTAATGATTGGTTTGGAGGGAAGTGTGAGCCCCAAATCCAGCCTGTAACTAAAGTCAGGCTAGCCCACTGACTTCTGAAAAAGTGTGTCTTCCTCGCAATAAAGATTCACATGGGAAGTATCCACCCTTTTCCTGATCCAGGATGTTTTCACTCCAGTAGAGAGTGCTACTTTATGACTCTCAGCACTACTAGGCTTAGTCACAAAGCTGCTACATTGAGGGTGGCAGAGAAGAAGTAGAGAAACCTTGAAAAGTTGAGGTTTTAGTGAGCTCCTAGAATATCTAACCAGAAACAACCCCACCTCAGTATTTCACGAAATGTGATATTATAATATAGCCTCACTGTGTAAGCCAGTTGAAATGGACTTGTCTTAACTTGCAAACAACTGATGAGGAAGACTGTGGGATATCACAGGGTAGTTTCTCTGGAAGACAGATGCTAAGAAAGAGTCTCGTTCACATGAAACTTCTTAAAGAATGTTTTGTGGAAGAGAGAGCAAAGAAGCATAATAAGGCGGAAGAAATGAATTTGTAAGCTAAACAATGGTAGCCATGGGTTGGGAAGAGCAAAGCTGGACCGGTAGCAAGCCTTTAGAGTCCCAACTTCTTATCCATTGGGAAGGACGACACCTTGAGCAGCAGAGGAAATCCCTGAGGGGCTAATTGAAAGTTGTCCATATTGATGGAAAACCTCAGCAACAAGGCAAAAGCTCTTTACTAAAAAAGAATCTGGATGCTGCACAAAAGGGTCTATCTACCACATGCAATTGTCAGAACTGTTCAAAGAGGAGACGTTTAGCTGAGGCCTATATAATATACCTTTGAAACTCATAAGTCCTGCTTAACTTCTGGTGTGCAATGGTTTATGCTACTGATAACAGTCATATTCTAGCTAACTTTGCCTTCATTTAATTTACTTTTGCTTGACTGGCAAAGGATAGCAATTAAATTCTCTATATATGTTGGCATATCTGTGCAAACTATTGTCCTTTTGGGTCTACTGCAACCAAGTCAGTTTTGTGTTTACTGAATAAACAACTAAACTTCCTTTGCTTTCTTGCTAGCCATTCACCTTCCTTAAGGTCCTTCCTTGTCTTCTCATATATCCCTCATTCCTGTTACTCAGTCCCTTTCCTGTGTTTCTTTTCTGCACTTATTCCCTCTCATAGGTACTCTGAGACAGCATCCTTAGTACTAACTCAGCTCTTCCATCACTGCTTTATGTATAAACATGCTCTTTCACAGTCCATCACTCTTTTCCAATTCTGCTGAATTTTCAGGTTAATTTTGTTCTCAACTTTGAGTATCAGCTTTTTATCTTTAGAAGCAATCCATACTGAAACGAGAAAAACTGAAAGCATTTTCTCTAAAATCAGCAATCAGACAAGGGTGTCTACTCTCATCACTTTTATTCAACATAGTACTGGAAATTCTAGCCACAGCAGTCAGGCAAGAGAGAAAAATAAATTTAAAAAAAATCACATAGGAAGCAAGGAAGTCAAATCATCCCTGCTTTCAGATGATATGATTCTACAATTTGTAAATCTCGTATCCACCAACATTCTTGTAGAACGGATATACAAATGCAACAAAATAGCAGAATGCAAAATCAACATAAAAAATTAGTAGATTTTCTGTATACCAATAATGAACTCAATGACAAAGAAATCAGGAGTGCAATCTCATTCATAATAACCTCAGAAAAGTATCACTAAACGTAATCAAGTAGGTGAATAACTCTACAATCAAAATTATAAAAACTAATGAAAGAGTATGAACAGGACAATAAGAAATAAAATAACTTCTCAATCCATGAGTGATGAGAATTAATATTTTGAATATTTTCATGCTAACAAAAGAAATCTCCAGATTTAATGTAATCCATATCACAATGCTCATCACATTCTCTACAGAATTAGAAATTGTTCCATAAATTCATATAGAAACACAGGAGACTAAATAGCCAAAGCAATTCTGAGCAAAAGGAGCAATGCTAGCATCATAAAAATATCTGGCTTGAAATATACATTAAAACCATTGTAAGAAAATGGCACGGTGTTAACATCAAAATATACATGCAGACCAGTAGCACAGAACAGTGGACCCAGGAATAAGCACACACATCTACAACCCTGTGATTCTTGAAACAGAAACCAAAGACATATGTTGGAGAAAAGACAGACTCTTCAACAGATGCTTCTGAAAAAACTGGATATCAACTGTAGATTCAAACTTTCTCTGAACTTGCTTGCAAATCAACTCAGAATGGATCAAAGATTCTATCCAAAAAGATGAAACACTTAAACTTGGAAGCTACTGGAGAAAAATATAGGGCAAACGAAGTGTTAATATAGGCAACAATTTCCTGACCAGGACTCAAGTAGCTCAGGAGATAATAGCAAGAATTTACAAGTGTGATTACTTCCCATTAAATATGCATGCACAATGAAGGAAACAATCATCAGAATGGAGAAGCAATGTAGAAAGTGGAAGACAATCCCTGCCAGCTATTTATCTGACTGAATTAGTATCTAGATTATATAAAGAACACACATTATTAAAGAGTGAAAGAACAGGTTAACCAGTCAATATATGGGCAAATGAGATGAACATATAATTCTCAGAAAAAAACAAATCTATAACAATTATATGAAAAATGCTTAGAACTTTATCCATCAGTGAAATGAAAATTGAAATTATTAATATGAAATGTAAGTTGAGATTCCATTTCATCTAAGTCAGAATAACTAGTTACCAAAATAATAAAAAATAATAAATGCGGGCGGAGTTCTAGGAAAAAGGAACCGCTATACATTGTTTGTAGAAATCTAGATTAATATAACCACTGTGGAGTTCAATATGCATGGACCTCAAAATTTAAAAATGGAGAACCAGGCATGGTGGTGCATGCCTATAATCCCAGCACTTGGGAGGCTGAGGTAGGAGCATCAGTGATAGTTCGAGACCAGCTTGGGCTATAAAAGTGAGCTCAAGGCCAGCCTGAACTGCATAGAGAAGTCCTGTCTCAAAAAGACAAAAAAAATTAAAAATGGAGCTAGCATGTGATCCAACTCTACAACTCCTGGGTACATATGTAAAGGAATCAATATCAATGTACCATAAAGATACCTGCATGCTTGTATTTATCGGTAGCACCCATTATGGAACCATCCTAGATGCTCAGTAGTGGATGAATGGATGAAGATAATGTGATATATTCATATAAATAAATACTATTGAGCAATAAAAAGAACGAAAACATACCCTTTTTCACATGGCCTTTTGGGAAGTTAGTGACATATGACACTAGGTTGCCTAGCAACTGATAGCTGACCTTAAACAGACAGGATGTTCATCTTAGAAATGAGGTGGCTTGTTTGCTTTAGGCACTGGGCCAAGTCCCACCTACACATATTTGATCAATTTCCTAGCTTCATGGCTCCCCCTCTTTCATTTTGTTTTGTCAGAGATGGGTCTTCCACTGTAGAGAAGCTGTATTTTTTTTTTGTTTTTTTGTTTGTTTTTCTTAAGTTCTTTTTAGGGCTCTAATACTATAGAGGTCTCCTGTGAGGAAATTTCTAAAGCTCAAATGTTTGAAAGTCATTTTCCTTCTTAGGTCCCAAACCAAAATTCTGACCTGGAGGGCTCCATAGTCAACAGGGTGTCTTGGAATCAGCTAGAGAAGCTGTATTTGGCGAAGTCTCTAAAGGACCTTTTCATACTTGAAACGTCTAAATATTGTAGGTATTTGAATTCAGCAAAATAATCCAATATAGTCCAATAGTCCATAACAGTAGTGGATTATAGGCAGAACTGGCAATTGTCAGAAGTTGTCGAATTGAGCCTTTTACAGCTTAGCATACTAATATGGCTTTACTTTTGTACCTCATGATCTTTGAAGAAAAACAGATGGAACTAGCGATCATCATGTTAAGCAAAATAAGCTAGGCTCAGAAAGACAAGTAGGCATACTTTGCATCATTTGTAGAATCTAGGGAATAAATTCAACATAAATGTACAGTGGGAGGGGCTATTACAAAAGTAGAAGTAGATGAGGGTAGTGTGTACAGGAAATAACAAAAGGTAATAGGGAAGGTGGATATGATCAAAGAACATTATATGCATACATGAAAGTATCACAATAAAACCCATTAATTTGTATAATCAATATGCACTAGTAATTGTTACATTAAAAGTACTTCCTAAATATTTTTAGATGTCCTGGCTATTTCCAACTCAATACAACCTAAAAATATTTCATTATCACTCTCCACAAAACAAGTTCATTTTCCCAGCTTCTATTGGGTAATAGTTGTATTTCTATTTTCCCCAATATCTCATATCCAAAATACTAGGTTCATATTTGGATGCCAGAAATAAAAAGACATGAGGAAATCATTCATTTACCTAATTTGACTGGATTATGTTTAAAATCATTTAGCACATGGTTTTTGCTGTCCTTTTCTGAGTTTTTATTATCTTAACAATATTCTGGATATACCTCTGTGATAATACCTCACATTCTATACTCATATATTTTACGTAGCTGACATTTTTCCTTTGCTAGACTGAAAACTCCTTGAATGCAAGTATTGTATGATCGTACTTTTGATTTTCTGAGCTCAGAACATGCTTACAAGAAAGTAGTTATTCAATAAGTAGTTTTGGAATAAATAAATAACTCATCCTGATCTAAGAATTTGAGATTTCTATACTATATCACTGGAATCTTTACAGCTTCTATAGATGTTTTTACTGTTCAACATAGTATCATTTTCACCCTTTTCTTATTTCACCCACAACTCTGTGGAACTCTAATATAAAACTGAACACTACCAACAGCATCACACTTCAGACTCTCTGAGATGCGCCAAGCCTTATTGCCGTCAGGCTTTTCCAGAAGCTTTGAGAACAGTTTATCTGAAGGTGTTATGCAGCCTAGATGCGTAAGAACATATCAAGAAGGGAATAAAACCCTTTTCCCTCCTACCCTCTTATGTCTGACACCCAGAAGCCTGCAAATTAAATAGACTAAAGATAGATTAACAAGCAAAGGCACATTTTGTTTGCTGTTAATATTTTACATAGCACACAGATTTCATACAAAGAGAAACGAAGGCCACAAAGAGGTAATCAGACTCAGAGATTTATTTATATACAATTTACACGAAAGGAAATAAATTTTTGGAGTAGTGGCAACATAAAGCAAAAGAATGCTGAACCTGTACGTATGTTCTACTGTGAGAAAGCAAATACAGAAGAAAATAATCAATGGAAGATAATAATTATTTACTAAGGTTTGTTATGCATGTTTTTTTTTCTGGACTAATAAGAGTCTACAGTTGTCTTAGTGAGTCCTGTGAATAAGAGTCTCTTTTCCTTTCCAGGTAGGACAGAAGAGAATGGAAATGACTTTAAAAATGGAAATTTATACCCTGAATTTGGGAATATAGCGGGGCAGCTAGAGAGCTTTTCTTCCCCTGGGTGTTTTCTGTTTTCTAATTCTTCCTATCTCAGAAACTACGCCAAAATGTCATATCATATTTTGGAGTAGAATACCGTTCACGGCCAAGTGAAAACCTTAAAATTCAGTGAGGGGCTGGAACGTATGTAAATGACTTATCCCCTTTGCTAGGAGGCATTGTGCAGGCATTTTAGTGAACCTAGTACATTCTAGCTCCCAGTACCTATAGTAATGACCTACATAAGGCATCCTTAGTATGCCTCTTCCCTTTTTCCTTTCCTCTCTAAATTCTCTGGTCTCCCCTCCTGTATAAATTACTACATGAAAACCCAACCTTTTGTAGGCTCAGCTTTGGGGGAACCCAAACTAGGACAGTGTTTTTGTTTTTATTCCTCCTCAATCCCCATATACCTACAATAATGCCTGATTAACTTGTCTTGAACCATTTCTTGCATAATATCACTTACTACTGTTCAGACATTCCTTGCCATTATCTGAATATACCCCTCTCCCAAATCCATATGTTGAAACTTAATCACCAGTGTGATAGTATGAAGAGATGGAGGCTTTGGATTAAGTCACAAGGGCTGAGCCATCATAAGTAGGATTTACAGTCTGCAAAAAGGAAGTTCCTATGTCCTTTCTGCCTATGGCAGAACAAAAGGCACTCTTTTAAAAGCAGAGATTATAGGCTGGGGGTATAGCTCAGTGGCACACCTCCTGCCTGGCAAGTGCAAGGTTGTAAATTTGATTCCAGGTACCCTAAGCAAACAAACAAAAGCAGAGACTAGGCCAATGATGATGAACCTTTTGGAGCCTCCAATGATAACAGCCTACCATGGCATGCCTGCCATAGGTTCACCAACCACCAGAATAGGCTCTCATCAATTAAGGAACTTGCTGGCACCTTAAGCTTCAACTTTCAAAACTGTCTAACTGTGAGCAGTAAATTTATGCTGTTTATAAATTATCTGGTTTGAGGTATTTTTAATAGAAAAGATGAAACTAAGGTACCTCCAATTCTTAGATTTGCCAGAGTGATTCAATAAAAATACATGACCAATGAAATATAAGATTAAAATAACTTTTAATAAAAGTATGTCTCATAAAATATTTGGAACATCCTTATACTAGCTATCTTTTATTTATATAAGCTACAAATTTAACTAGGAATCTTGCCTTTTATTTGGTAGTTCTGCTAATTTCTTTCTCATCTTGCCATCTAAACTCACATAATGCAATTTATAGTTTTCCATAACTTGTCCCTCCTTTGCCAATATAATTTGTTCCACTTCTTCAACTTGTAAGGTCTCCTTTGTCATTAGATTTTGTAATGTATTTAGTACAAGGTTTACAGGTCTCACTAC
The DNA here is from genome assembly GCA_004027025.1 of Myocastor coypus. Lineage (NCBI taxonomy): Eukaryota > Metazoa > Chordata > Mammalia > Rodentia > Myocastoridae > Myocastor > Myocastor coypus. The sequence continues at coordinate 9,915 of PVJA010045000.1, forward strand.
ACAGATAGGGCTCATACTGATCAGGTTTTCAGCCTCCCAAGTGCTGGAATTACAGGCTGAGACTTCATCATCTTCACTATTATCACCATCATAATCAAAATTCCTTTCCTTCTCTGAAATACTACACACTTTTCAAAGTATTTGTCACTACATTATCCTATTAGTTTCTCTCAATATCTTTGTGATACAGCTTAGGCAGAAAATTTAATTTAGAATTAGTAAAGAATAAGACTCACAGGAGGTATCAACTTGCTAAAGGTGAATGGCTGTGTACTACAGAAGAGTACTGAAACCTAAAATAGGAATCTTCAAGTCAAGAGATCCTTCCATATATTGTGTGGCTTCTTATTTACATTCTTGGGTTTTTGTTTCTGGTGTTGTTTTTCTCAGAGTAGGGAACAAAGAGCTAAGAAGTTGAGCGAGGCATGGGATAGTCTTTGCTCTCCACTTTCTATATGATGGCCAGGAAGTCATGCTATTATGACTGAGACTTCATTTATTCTTCTATAACATGATGCTCTCATGGTAGAAAAATCTTTGTTTTCTTTAATTGCTAACACTCTCCCTAGCCCGTACTTGGGCAGCTAAATCATCCAGAGCTGAGAACAGAGAATGACCCACTGAGAGCTTGTCAGATACAGCTGTCTTCAAATATTTTTCCTAGAACATCTAATACTGGTTTAGCCTCCACAAAGAATTATTTAGTATTACTTGTTCTTATGAATAATGTGTTCTGTTCTCTTCATTTAAAATTTTCAAATGGGCAATTTGAGTGTTTTATACTCTAGTAGAAAGCATACAAAATTGCCGTGGTTGATGGTAATTTTGCTTCTCTTGCCCCTTTTCTCTTGGTAAGACATTTATTCTGTACCCAGGGTTAAACAAGGGATAATTATCTAAAAGTCAAATATTCATTTTAAGTTCTTCTTATTGATCTAATTTAAAAAAATATTCTTTGCATAAACCAAAGAACAGGAATGATTTTCCCTTCTACAGGCTAAATGAACGGATGCTTTTCAGAACTTCTAAAATAAACTCTCATAATAGAAGAGAGTGATTTTTATAACATGGTTTTGTTCCCATCATGAATTTAATCTTCTTAGAAACTTCCCTAAATCTTATCATCCTTCCTATTTGAAGGGTGGTGCTAAGAAAAAGTATAGTCTGGTGCATTTAGGTATACACATGTATGGGTTCAGTTGTATCGCTACTTCCTATCTCTGTGACCATGAACCAATCTCCCAGTCGTCTTGCTGTGTGAGGTTGTTTTAAGGTCAAATAAGATTGCCTGAACATCCCACACTGAAAGGGGAGAACATGTGTGCAATGCTCACCAGTCCTATATTAGATTGTACTCATTTGTTAACATTGGTAGCTATACCATTTCTAATTACTTACTATGCTTTCTGAGAAAAGGAAAGAGATAAGTAAAGGGACTTGTCCTGGTTATTATTTGTTGCTTAATATTGAGTATCGCCTACCCCTATACATGGGAAAGCAAAGCAGCAGGTCTGCTACTCCACACTTGCTACCGTATTTGGCATACCTTAAGAAATATATCATACAAAAAAAGTATCTATAGCTAAGTGCCATGAGCACCAGCCTGGCAAGTGGAAACAGTGGAAGGTACTGAGTTTGATCCTTGGTACAAAAATAAAAACAAAACGAAAAAGTAAAGAAAAACAAAAAGGAAAAGAAAGAAAGAGAAGAAAAGGAAATGCAATTCACAAAAGAGAATCTATCTTTCAATCTCAGTGGTTTATCATTTCTCTGGGACCCCATTCTGCTGGATGCTGTGCTTGCAGCTTTCTTGGGCCTGGGCAGAACTGTTAGTACTGTTCTTTAAGGTTTTTCTATTACAATTTTCCAAGCACTGGTAAGTCGTTGCCCTATCTCATGAACATTGACATTTCTTTTCATGCCCAGGGTACCACCATTTTCTTGGTCTTTCTTCCCTGGAGATCTAAAAAAGAAAAAGAAAATAAAAAAGAAGCCCTGTTCATTTTGCTGTGAACCAATAGAGCACTTGAGTCAGAAACATAAAATGATATTTCAGTCTCCCCACTGTGTCTTTTCTCAGTGTCATTTTATAGCCAGTCACCTTCCAGCACACATTACCTCTCCCACATGCCTGCTATTGCCAATTTTCTACTCTACATAATGATCTATTCTTCTGTACACAGATCATGATAATTCTTCGAAGAAATAACTCAACCATCATTGTGTGCTACGTGTTTCATTTCACACTGGATTAGATAGTACTAGATTGTAGGATCCAAATATTATGTTCCTAAGCACAGAATGCAAAGATGAAAGGGACATGAAATATATAAAACCCTGATTTCATAGCCCATTCTGGAATCTGGTTAGCAATTTATTTTCCAAGAACTAATTAATATCATTCATCTCCTATCTAAATAATCTCTGGTTACCTTATGTGGTCATTTGAGTAAAATTTTGGTTGTAGTGTTCCAAATGGACTTAATAAGATTTCTCAAGGAATACTTCCTCTTGCACCAAGTAATCTTCAATTATAGGAGAAAGAAAAACATCTTTTTTCCACCCATCATAGTTCCATGGCTAAGGACTGGTTAGCAACAGCAAGTATACAAATTTATTTGATATAAATCTTGTATATCATAAAGAGCTGAATATCCAGTGAAAAAGGGAATAGGCTCATTTTAGTACAAAATTTGATGAAGAGTGGAAAGCTACAAAAATATGCTTAGTCAAAAACATCTAATGGTAATAATCTGGAACTAATGGTAAAACCTGGGAGAAAACAAGGTCTTCAACATTCTTGTCTCTCTATCCTCCATGTTCTGAGATAAGTATTGTCTATTTCTCTGGGTGTAGGAATGTCATCTCTTGAGAGAGGATCTCCTGACTTGTGTCAGGGGAAGATGAAAAAATCTCATTTAGGTTTTATGACATGCTTCAGAAAAGGACAAGAAACAATTAGAGAGGCCTTCTGTGGTTTTCATGAATACCTTGAACTTAAACTATTCAATATACCAAAGTGACACATTTTGTGGTCCTAAATACAGCACAGTGTTCTTAACAAAGTATTACTCTAAAGTAACTGAGGACCCTCTCATGACACCCTGTTGAACTACATCTAGTAGTTGGACACACACACACACACACACACACACACACACACACACACACACACACAACTCAAAGAGTACTATAAACCAAATAAATGTTTGGAGAAATATTTTCACTTCTTGTAAAGGACACTGTAGAAATTAAAAAAAACAAATGGAAACCTATCTACATTCAGGCTTCTAAGTAAGTATATCTAATTACAAAAATTGCATCTATAAATCTTGGTGCTTAATAAATGAGAAAAAACTGTACATGTTCCATATTGAAAGCAAATCCAATCATCTCTGATTGAGAAAATGATTTCTTTTGAAAAGATACAAAGTGAACACTCAAAACCAATAGCATTTCTGTATCCAAATAACTAACTGAGGGAGAAATCAGGAAACCACAACTTTCAAAATAGCATGAAGAGAAGTAAAATACCTAGAAAAAATCTAAAAAAGGAAGTAAAAGATCTCTACGTTGAAGATAACAGTACTCTGAAAAAAAGAGATCAAGGACCATATGAGAAAATGGAAAGATACACCTTATTCTTGGGTAGACAGAACCAATATAGTGAAAATGGCCATGTTTCCAAAACTGTTGTACAGATTCAGTACAATTCTAAACAAAATATCAATCACATACAACGAACAATTACAAAAAAAAAAAAAAAATCCTAAAACACATTTAGAACCAGAAGAAATCTAGAACAACAAAAGCAATTCTGGATTTAAAAAGGCAAAATAGGGAGCATTGTAATCACTGACTTCAAAATACACTGTGAAGCTACTATGATTACTATGATAAAAACAGCATGGTACTAGAAAAAAAATACCCAACGGTCAATGGAAAAAAGTGTAAGATGCAGACAATACTTTAAACACAGTCACCTCATCTTTCTTTTTCTTTTTCTTTCTTTTTTTTTTTAACTAAAGAGAACAAAATAAAAACAGAACAGAGGGCTGAGGATATAGCTCAGTGGCATAAATACCTGCCTGGCAAGCACAAGGTCCTGAGTTAAATCCCTGGTACTGAAAAACAAAAATAAATAAATAAATAAATTAATTAATTCAAAATAGGATAGTAGAAAACTTACAATAATTAATACAATAAGTATTACTGCCTTTGAAGTATTCAGAGTACGAGATACAGTCACAATATCTTGTCCAAACAATATCAGCACAAACATTTCTTTTCAATGGCCTAAGAAAAGTTAGCTGTATAACTATCATATAGATAGATAGATAGATAGATCTATATATATCTATATCAATATATATCTATATATCCATATATAGATATATAGATATATATCTTATATCTATACATATATCTCTATATATCTATATGTAGATATATAGATATATATCTTCTCTACTTTCTTCCTTTTGCCTTTCACTCATCATAATTTGCCTTTTCTTTTGAACAGTTTCTTCCCTATTCATAATATCTATTGTATATTTCACTTTTTTTATTCATTCAGTTTCTCATAAGGCGAGAAAATACAATGTATACACATATGAGACTTATTTATTTCACTTCTGTGTATGATCTAAAGTTGCATCCATTTTCTTATAAAAATGTATAGTTTACCTCCACAATATTAACAAATTACATCTCTTTATCCATTGCTGAGCTGATTGACACTTGGGTTGTTTCCATGATTTATCCATTATAAATTGTGGTACTATAAACATGGGTGCGCATGTATTCTGTGATATGATGTTTTTAATTCTTCTGGGAAGATACCCAGAAAAGAAATTACGGTGTTAAATGGGGCTTCTAATCCTAGATTTTTGAAGACTCTCCACACTGATTTCCACAGTGGTAGTGGTTACACTAGTCTATACTTCTATTAGCCACTTTTTTTCCTTCACATCCTATTCAGCATTTGTTATTGGCAGATTTCTAGACAATAATCATTTTTTGTGGAGTGAAATAAAACCTGTGTTATTTTAATTTGTATATCTTGAATGACCAATGATGTTAAACATTTTTGCATATGTTTATTTGCCATTTGTATTTCTTCTTCTGACGAGTGTGTATGTCTCTCAGATGCCAATTTTTGGTTTTAGTATTTACATTTAGGGAAGTTGGATTTTTTAAAATTGTTCTTATGTTTTAAATGTAAGTCCTTTTTCTGAGGATCAACTAAGTATAATTTTTCTCACTCTGTGAGTTATATTTTCACTCCGTTAATTTATTTGGTATGCAAAGCCTTTTCAATGAGGTGAGATCCCAGTTGTTGGTAATTTGATGTATTTCCAGTGCACTTTAATTTTTGTTCATAAACTCTCTGCCTACTCCTTGTCTTCAAGATTTCTACCTCCTTTCTTTTCCAGAATATGTACTGTTTCTATTTTAATATTTAGATCTTTGATCTATTTTAACTGTAGTGTGTGGCGATAGACATTGAAACTGAAGATTCAAACTAGACATATATCTCTCACCATTCACTAAATTAAATTAAAATGGATCAAAGATCTAAATATGAAACCAGAAACACTTAGTCTGTTGCAAGATAGAATAGGTAAAATTCTTAAAGACATAGGGATAAGCAAAGACTTATGAACAAAATTCTGATAACACAAGAAATATTACAAAGAATGAGCAACTGAGATATCATCTTATTACAAAGCTTTTGCACAGAAAAAGAAATCAGCAAGAGTGTAGAAACAACCTAGAGTGTGGAGAAAAACTTCCCCACCTGCTACTGAAAAGACATATAAAGAACTAAAAAGGAGCTGGGGAGATGGCTCCGAGGCACAAGTGCCTGCTGGGCAAGTGCAAGGTCGTGAGTTTGAACCCCAGTCCCACCAAAAAAAAAAAAAAAAAAAAAAAAAAAAAACAAAAAA
>PVJA010045001.1:0-15885 GCA_004027025.1 Myocastor coypus
TTTTTTTTTTTTTTTTTTTTTTTTTTTTTTTTTTTTTTTTTTTTTTTTTTTTTTTTTTTTTTTTTTCAGAAGGATCTGCATTTGCTCATAGGAGGAAATCAGTTTAGGGACAATCGGCTTATTCTAGTCATTGATGAATTGATGAGGTCATTCAGGAATAAGCTCCTTTTGAAAGACGCTGTCATTCCGTATGCTTGGAAAGCTCTCAACTTTCATTTTTGGCCTTCCTCCCCTGAAGGGGGCTAAAAGCCCCCTTGGTATTATTTTCTAATCCTTGGGTCTCTGTTTTGCTTCTCATGTTTGAGATTACAAGCCAAGAGAAGGGGCAATCACACTGAGCGTACTCAGCCTTTCCGTCTTTCTTCCTGTTCCTCACATCTGATTCAAAGAATTCTCACAGCCACGACAGCTCTCCCACACCCCTAACCATCCCTTGTTCGTTTGTTTGTATTTTGTCACCTTTTTGAGTTGGTCCCACTGAAGTCCCGGTTAGGAGAAGATGGAGTCAGACATTCTGGGGAGCTGATCTCTAAGGTCAATCTGTTCGGCCAAATGTTGTAGTTGTACCTGTGGTAGAAGTGCCAGCAAACCAATATACAAAACATGAAGTCTGATTTTTTTATTCAGCATGTGAAAATGAGCAGCTTGAAGCTTGAAATATTGGAGCAAAAGAAATGAATGTATTGACAAAGTTCTGGTTGAGGAAGCAACAATTTAATCAGCATGTGATGGATAAGGGAGTACACACACACACACACACACACACACACACACACACACAGACGAGGACCCACACAGACACAGCTACCCATGTATTTGCATATTTAAACTACCCTAACACTCATAAGGTAGAAATTATCCTGTTCTACAGATTAGAAAACTGAGATTCAGGCAAAATATGTGTCACAAATCAAGCCACATCTCCTGATGACGACAGCCCATCCTATATCACATCACCATGGGAACGTAGCCTGAGATGTGAGTGGCTTGGCACCTTCGTAGCAGGAGTGCATCGGCAGAGACCTGGGTGGTGTGGTTCTGTCATTCAAGGTGGCCTCTGGGTAAGGTGGAGGTGAAAGCATAGCATGGTACACTATTTGGTCATCTTCTGTGTCAGAAAGAGAAGGGCCACTTCCTGGATACAGAGGACAATGCCTCTCCAGGCTACCCACATGCCCACCTCTCTGAGATGTTGGTCACCATGCCCAGGGGCTGCTGCACCGGGAGACAGCGGAGCACTGAGCTTGTTGGCACCAGCGTCTTGCCAACATGTAAGCAGGCTCCTGGGCTACCTACCTACCACGTGAGGGTAGCACAAAGCCACATGGTGACAGGACTTTTGGGTAATCGTTGCACTGCTGTCCTGCATGCTGAAGTCACTGACCAAAGCATCCCACATGCACACATGTTCTAATGAATCAGAGTGCTTTCTTCATATTTTGACACAAATTCACGTACATATATATTCTACGACAGAAAGCTATGTTTTTATATTATTTTGTGCGTTATTTTTTTTGGCAGATTTAATTCTTAACAAAATTCTAATACTGAATCTTGAAAACTTTCCTACATAGAAAAGCTAAATTCTAACAATCTTAGAAACTAAAGGAATAGGCATGATGGTGATGTTTATAGAACATGGACTCATTGAAAAGGTGACAAAATAACTTAGCTTTTCCTTTTCCATGGCAATTTTGATGCTAATGTAAGCTTAAGTGCTTTGTTTGTTTATACAACTTCGCTCTTGCAAAGTGATGTGCTTTCAATTCATATATATATATATATATATATATATATATATATATATATATGTGTGTGTGTGTGTGTGTGTGTGTGTGTATAATTTCTCTCGGGAACTCTTTCAAAATATGCAAAAATATCAACCCCACTGGTGATGTAATCCTTCAATTTGAAAATATTAGATTTACCATGTTCAAATCTCATTTTTCTTTGAGGCAAAACACGTCCTGCATTGTAAGGATAGGTGACTCATGACTGTATGAACTCACAGTACTCTCTTCGGGTCATTTTCAGTGTGCAAAAAATACTGCCTACTGTTTAGGGGCTCAGGGGATTACCAGACCTTTTGGTTATTTTATCAACTTGAAGCTGTTTGTCTATCTTGGGCCTTCTTTCTTTGGAATCTGCATAACCCTTGGCCAAGGGTGTTCCTCATCGACGACGACGTGCCTGGCTTGTTGCACACATGGCAGAATCTCAAAAGAAAGCTAACTCCAGTGAACTGAGCAATTCTAAGTTTAAATCATACGTTATAAAGGGCTTTTGGGGACATAGTCTTAATCCTCATGAAAACTTGGAAACACAGGAGTTAGCGTTCTACAAATTGAAGTTCAGAGAAGTTTAACTTGTGGTCCAAGGCTTTGCCATTTCAAAGTGGCTGAGGAAGATGCCTGGTACGTTTGTGTAATAAAGACTAGAAAATAAAGAGCAATGGGGGCTCGGCGGGATGGCTCAGTGGTCTAAAGCGCCTGCTTGGGAAAGCTTGGGCAGCTTCAGGGACCGCGGTTTGATCCCCGGCTCCACATGCTGCGCCAGCCCTGCTCTCGGGGCAGGCTGAGCCGGCGATAAAAATAAGTGAATAAACAAACAAAGGTTCTGAAACAAGAAAAATAAATAAATAAAATAAAATAAAATTCTTGCCGGGCGTGGTGGCTCACGCCTGTAATCCCAGCACTCGGGAGGCTGAGGCAGGAGGATTGGTGCGAGTTCGAGACCAGCCTGGGCTACAAAAGTGAGCTCAGGACCAGCCTGAACTGCATAGCAAGACCCTGTCTCAAAAAGACAAAAAATAAATAAATAAATAAATAAATAAATAAATAAAATAAAGAGCAATGCACAACTCTTCTTAGGATTAGCTACTAAAGTACAATAGATTCATTCAGTGTCTCTAGGGACAAGAAAAAGCCAGGGAATAATAGTGCGGCAAATTACAGAAGGTCCAATGAGAGATCATAGAATTACTGCATTCTTGCACCTAACTCACTTAGATAAGGCAAAAGAAATGTCTTGGAGCCCGAGAAATAACAGATTACAGCTGCCAGGGTTGTGAGGGCCTCTCCTAGCTTCAGGTCCAAACTCTGAAACCTTAGCAGGTTGAAATGACCTCAGGGTGACTCAGTAACAGCTTCTCCCTTCTTTGTGTCTACTCACCCATCTGTCCATCCATGCATCCATGCGTTCAATCAACAGATATGCATCCAAAGCCTGGGCTGTACAAGCGTGACCCGTGCAGCTCTCTTCAGAGAGACCCTGTTCGGTTTTGCAAAGCAGCCATTGAGGTAACATACGTGTAGGGCCATGGCTGGTACATGGTAAGCCCATGCCACCCTCAGGGAAAGGCTGTGTGTGACATATGTCTTGCAGACTGTCTGAGTTCATTCCCGCAGGCAGTCAGAGGGAAGAACACCGCATCCTGATTGGTGTCAAAGGAAGAGGGTAAAGGAGGGAGGGAGGACTTCTGAAGGACACCGGTTCCCTGGAGGCCCTGATTTTAATCTCATTGATTTTAATAGGGACTCTGACCACAGAATAGGGGAAAACACTTTTTTCTATTAAGTGGCGCCGGGGAATACCTGTCAAGTAAGACAAATGGAGGACAATAAAAAATAAATAAATAACGGAAGGAGCCGGCCAAGAAAACCCTGAAAATAATAGCTTTTAAGTTTCCAATTTCTGCCTCAATACATCGTTAGGCTATAAAGTAAGAGTTATCTCCGTGTTCAGGGGAGGTTTTTCTCATTTCTATCTTTTCATCGAATAGTCTTTTTAAGTAAAATAAAGGGAATGCTTTAGGTCAAAGAATGCAGCCGACATTGAGATAGAATATCCAAAGCTACAGCCTGGGTTGGTTTCAGGAAAGACTGCAACTAAACTATCTGTTCTCATCAGCAGAGAAAAGCTCCTCCTGCCCACACAGCCTGTGTAGCAGACATCACACAAACGATTGCAGATTATTTGCTAAAGATCATTATATCCAAGAATTATCCAAAAACTACCCAAATGGGTGGGTAACAGTGGACACTAAGATTAATTGTAGGTTATCCTAACTTCTGCCTAAATATAGGTGAAAAGAAATGAAGGATTTAAATATTAAGATTTGCAGCATATCTACTTCATGCCAAGTATTATATTATGTGTGTCTGTCTTTTTACATCTACAATCTGTTTGATAAAGCAAGCAATGCGATCTACGTTTTGCAGGTGAAGTCCAGATAAGACATAGTATTAGTGGTAAAGCAAATATCTGAACCTGAGTCAATCCACAGCAATACCTCTGAAATATATAAAATGGAGGAGTTAGAGGTTATACTACCAGGATCAGAGAGGATTTAGGGATGGCACAGGTCGGTTTTGATGGGTGAGCAGTTGTTTAAGAAAAACTCTATCTGGAGCTCATATCTCACATGGAAGGCAGACATCAGATACCCAGAAGATTAAAAAAAAAAAAAAATCCTGGACTCTGGAAGTCTGAGGTAGAAGGACTGTGAGCTCAAAACCAGCCTGGAAAATGTAATGACTTAGCAAAATCTTTTTTTTTTTTTTTTTAAGAATTTTTATTTTATTTATTATTAATTTTTTCTTGTTTCAGAACCCTTTGCTTATTCACTCATTTTCATGGCCGGCTCAGCCCGCCCCGAGGGCAGGGCTGGCGCAGCATGTGGTGCTGGGGATCGAACCGCGGTCCCTGAAGCCGCCCAAGCTTCCCCAAGCAGGCGCTTTAGACCACTGAGCCATCTCGCCAGGTCCCAGCAAAATCTTGATTTAAAATCAAAAAATCAAAAAGGAGGATTTAGTTCAGTGTGAAGACCCCAGGCTCAATCCCAACTATAAAAAGATGTTACACATCCTTTATACACAAGAGGCTGAAGTTTCAAACAGGGTAGAGAGTCAATAGGAAAATTTATCAGCAGTTGAGAAGAGCAATAACAAACCCAGAGTTTAAAGGCATAGATAGATAGATAGATAGATAGATAGATAGATAGATAGATAACAAGTTTAATGGCTATATAATGGCACCTAAACATATCCACTATCCCAACCCTCAGCACCAGAGCATATATTTCTGGCCAATGGAACTTTGTAGGTGTCATTCAACTAGTATTAATGAGATGAGCAGATTATACCAGATTGTCTGGGAGGGTCTAATGTCTTCATAGGGGTCCTCGTACATAGAAGCAGGAAACAGAATCAGAAAAGAGATACAACAGCAGGAAAAGGTTGGGTGGGTGCGCACTGAGGAAAGGAGAAATGGCTGCCTGGTGAAGAGCTCATTCACCTCCAGATGATAAGTAGGCCAGGAAACTGGTTTCCCTGGGAACCCGCAAAGGAGTGAAAGCCTACTGGTCCTTGATCTTAGCCCTGAGACATGGAATTTTGAGTGTGTGGTGTCCAAAACTACAGGATAACGCATTTGTATTATTGTACAGCATTAGGTTGGGGCATATTTTCCTGCAGCAATCGAAATCTTAATTTTAAAGTCTGAAAAATATGTGCTAAAATGAATTTTTATATAAAATCACCCTTTATTCTAGAGGCCTCCTTTCAGATTTTATTTGCTGGAGTGGGCTGTTTGTCCCAAGGATGTATTGAAAATCAATATTCTTGGTGCAGTTCAAAGGTAGGAAAGGCAAGGAATAGCAAAATATGACTACAAGAAAGTAATAGCAAAAGCATTATTAGTCATCTTAAAGTAGGAAACTAATAGGTGGAGGATGGTATGCAGACTGCAGCTGCTGATTGGATGTTTCTTTCCCGCTGCATTTCCTTTTCACCTGAGTTGTGCAGAAAGAAGATAATTCTTGTTTTGATAATAGTTTTAGAATGAACCTTGTCATTGGGTATGGAATATTTTGAATGAATCTAACTTTACTTCATTATTTTAATATCTATATTCTGCCTACTCTATCATGTCCAATCAATTTCCTTAGATTTAAAAGCCTCATTTAATGTACATGCTCTCATTCATTCATTCGTCCAAGAAAAAATTAGGATGCCACCATTCTATAAGAAAAGCCCTCTGCTAAAAGCTGTGCTAAGGAAGGGCTGGGGAGATAGCTCTGTAGAATAAGCTGGCAAGTGCAAGGGTCTGAGTTCAATCCCTGGTTCTGCCAACAACAACAAAAAAAAGTTAATTAAGAACTGTGCTAAGGACTGCAGCTATGAATTGAGTATGCATTATTCTCTCCTTTTATTCCTACCCACGTTATTCTACCCTGCACTGGCATCCGCAGCACCTTGACTTTGGACTTCCCGGACTCTAGAACTGTAAAACTTGCACGTTGACTGTTTAAGCCACCACAATAGAGCCTTATCGCATCCACAAATGACTCAGGTACCTTCCATCATGTGGGTTGGCCTCATCCGATCAGTGAAATCCCTGAGTGGAATAAGAAGCCTAACCCATCTCTCTCCTGAGAGAATTCTCCAGCGCCATGCATCTGACTCAGCTTGCAGCCCTGGCTGCTTCCAGCTCTGCAGCAGGAATCTCCGGTCTGGCACGGGGGGAGCCCTCCTGGGCCTTCATCTTACTGGTGCACTGTAAACTTCCAACTTGTCCACCTACACAGTCATAGGAGCCAACTCTCCTAACAAATCTTCTCCTGTAGTTGCACAAATCCTACTCGTTCTATTTCTGTAGAGAACTCTGATAGAATATTAAAAATAAATTTTCTTTCCCAGATTTTCAAAGAAACCTTCCTAACCCGGTCTCAGTTCCTTTGTTTGTTTGTTTGTTTGTTTTTGCAGGCCTAGGGTTCAAACTCATGACCTTGACCTTGCCAGGCAGGCACTCGTGCCACGGAGCTATCTCCCTGGCCCTCTTAGTTCCTTTCATACACAAACTAAACGTCTGATAACCCTCACTTGCTTTAACTTTCCTAACTTGGAAAGAATGCATTCAGACCTGGCTCATGCTCTTGAATAACATAAGGATTTAAAGTAACTTGCTTCATGGCATCCTTAAAAGTAATTTGTAAGTGGGTTTTGATTGCTTTTTCAAGAAAAAAGAGGAAACTTTATTTGTTTACTTGAAACTAATAAGAGAAAAAGCTTGAAGCGCCTCATGGACTTGCATGGTTCTGAGCATGATGAACTGCTGGGAAGACAAAGCGCTGCAGGCCGAGGCCCAAGGCTGCGTAAGCAGCATTCATTTCTAAGTTCACTGGCAATCAGCAAGATAGCACAGCAGACTTCAGTGCCTGCTTAGGCAAGCTTAGGCAAGTGCAGGGACTGCACTTCAACCCCCAGCACCACCTGCCACACCAGCCCTGCCCCCAGGACAGGCCCAGCTGGTCACAGAGTCCCGGTGCAGGTGGCACACACCTATAATCCCAGTGCTGGGAAGGTTGAAAACAGGAAGATCACCATAAGTCCAAGCTGTGCAATGAGACCCTGCAGCAACCAAATACATTTTTTAAAAAGGAAAAACTTAAAATAAAAGTGTGCCGGTTCTAAATTGTTCCATTCCTCAGAGTGAGGTATCAGAGACTACAAATGGTTACAAATACCAGTTAATATGAAAATTTGGGGCCGGAGAGATAGCTCAGCAGATTAAAGTGTCTGCTTAGGCAGACGCAGGGACTGAGGCTTGATCCTCAGTGTGCCATGCGTGCCCTGAGCCAGGGGCTCACTGAGACTGCAGCTGAGACTGGACGTGGTGGCCCGTGTCTATAATCACAGTGCTTGGGAGGCTGAGAACAGGAGGATCATTGCGAGTCTGATCTGTGTAGTGAGACTCTGCAGACCTTATACTAAATACATTTTTTTTTTAAAAAAATGAAAGTTTGAATGAAAAGAATAAAAAGTGTCTTACAGAACTAAATGTTTTAGTAAATAAGCAATATAGGCACAGGAGACAGAGAAAATCACAGGGTAATAACACAGCTGTTGAAAATGAGGTGGGGTTTTTTTGTTGTTTTTTGTTTTTCTTATTTCACAACTTTTGTTTGTTTATTTATTTTTATGGCTGGCTCAGCCTGCCCTGAGGTCAGGGCTGGTGCAGCATATGGTGCCAGGGATTGAACCGTGGTCCCTGCAGCCGCCTAAGCTTTCCTAAGCAGGCACTTTAGACCACTGAGCCATCCTGCCGGGCCCCGGAAATGAGTTTTAAAAGTAGCTCTTAAAAACAAATATGTGAAAGACAGCTTCTTCACACTGAACTGAGTGGAGGTCAAAGTGATTTACCTAAAGAAAAATATTCCTGATGATCTCCTAAGATCATAATTCTGTTTTATAATTTTGTGATTTTTTTCTCTCCGAAGGAGGGTAGGGGAAGCCATGCTTCCTTTATTCTACACACAAGGTTCTGACCCAGCACTGCTCATCGCATGCACCCTCAGGCCCACAGATGTTCCGAGAATAGGAATTGCTCGTTATCTATGGAATTTGCAAAGTAAAGGCTGTCCTGGCCACCTTAGCTAGTGAAGCAAGACCACAGCAGGAGGCGGCATTCCCTATTCTGGAAGGTCTCGAACCCAGGGGGCAGCCACCTCGCCTCACTGTACGGCTTCTCTTGATCTTTGAGACACATCCATTGTACAGTGTTTTCTCCTAATTGTGTCTCTCAGGAGCTTAAGACAGCAGCGTACATCACGGAACAAGCTTTCTCTGAACCGAAAAGCTCAGACTGAGCCCGTCATAGCCAATAAGCAAGTACACCAACTGCATACTTGGAAAGCAGCTCTAGGAATACGGTAAAAATTAAAATTTTCTATCCTTAGGCTTTTGCATGATAGTGTTAGACTATTATTAACATGTGTGATATTTAAATCGGTTAATGCAGAAGCTAGGACCAAATTGAGCACCCCACTCTTCTGCAGGTGCAATATACATATCTGCTTTTAAGTGGTGTAAGAATAAAATAATTCATATTTTTTTTAAAAAAAGTCTTTCCCTGCAAAGACATCGCTCCAAGATACTTCTGGCTTTGCAGATAGTACTGAGGAAAAGCACCGGGACTGCAATGAAAGAGAATCTAAGCCCTATGTCAATGTGACGTTTTCCAGTCTTTACATCAAGTCGTTACCCTCCTACTCCTGTTGTAGTAGAAGACTTCTCCATCGAAGCTCACCCTGTCCAAGGATCTCTCAGTACATTTTACGTATTAAAAATCCACATTTTAAAAAAATGCTACAACCCGTATGTGTTGAACCGCGGTCACATGCTATTGCTAGGCACGCACTGGATCCCCAAGTTGCCATCCACAGTCCATCTCGGTGTCTTCCCCACTGGTAGGCCACGTAGTAGCCACTCCAAAGGTGTTCGGCAGCCGATCATCTCCTCCCACGTTACCCACGCCTGTTCTTCACATGCTGCATGGCTTACACAGACCCTCATACCAAAAGCATTGACCCATCGAAGATCAGCTGCTGTCTCCTCCTGCTAGTGACTCTGAATGTCCCTCAAATCCCAGCAGTCCTCTAGCTGCTCACCCCAGTTTTATCTGGTCTGTTTAACTTTAGGACTTTAGGAGCTCCTCCCCCATGCCAGGCCTCCTGCATCTCAACGACACATTGTCCATGTGAAAGCCAAAACCATCTTGAAAAACGAAAAATGGGGTTGGGGAGAGAGCTCAGTGGTCTAAGCACCTGACGGGCAAGCTCAAGAACCTAGGTTTGACCCCCAGTACTGCGTGTCCTGCTGGCCTGGCCCCAGAACTCTAGGTGTGCCATGCTGGCCACTGAAAAACCAGATACAGTGGTGCATGCCTGTAGTCCCAGTGCTGGGGAGGCTGAGACAGGAGGATCACTATGAGTCTGAGCTGTGTAGTGAGACCCTGTATAAAAATAAAAAATAGGGGCCGGCAAGATGGCTCAGCTGTCTAAAATGCCTGCTTAGGAAAGCTTAGACAATCGCAGGGACTGTAGTTTGATGCTCGGCCCCACATGCTACGCCAGTCCCACCCCCAGGGTAGGCTGAGCCAGCCATAATACAAAAGTAATAAAAATAAAATAAAATAAAAAACAAATAAATAAAAACAAAAAAAATGCAATCTGTCAGTCTCTTGGTGAAAAGTCTTACCCTGACCTTCACCATGAGGAGCAGAAGCGATACCAGAGCCACTAGGGTCTAAACGCCACTCGCCCCTCCAGCCTTCTCTCCACTCCGCCTCTGACTTGCCGTAGCTTCCCTGTCCTTCTCCAGATGTGCCGTATGCTGTCCTGGATTAAAACTACTCTCTACAATAACATGACTCCAAAGTGTCACCTAACAGGTGACTGCAAGATAGCAGTCCTCCTACCAGCGTGGGAGGCAGGCAAGGGTTGCCCCAGGGGTGATGGCCTTATTTTGGAAAGCCTGTGCATATGTTGGATGGGGGTACACCGTGCGGCTGTGGTGCCAGATGGGCCCAGTGGCATCACAAGATTGCTTAAAAGTAGAAAGACTCAGTCCATCATTGCCGTCTTGTAAAAACAGGGGCACGAGCTACGTGGGAAGGGAAAGGAGCAGAGGCTTTCACAGCGCCCCTTGCAGGGACAGAGCACCCTGACTTCACAGCACCACATCCGGCTTCTCCTAAGCTATGGAGTAATGACAGGTCCTGCCTCTGTCTCCTCAGCATGTGGAGATGAAGCAAAAGAAAGCACTTCGGAAACGCTAAAGCACAGCATAAATACAAGCTTCGATTCTTTGCCGTGTGCAGCAAAGACAACAATTAAACTAATATAGTGAATGAGCAGACACCAAATTAACAGGAGAATTTAATTATATAAAATTGGTAGTGCTCCGGAATTTTAGGTAGAGAAAATTAACACCATGCATAATGAACCCAATTCCCTGTTACCGACCTTCAGAGCAGGCAGTCAGTGGGGAGTGAGAGAAAGGCCTCAGGGCTGGAACCACATGTGTTGGTGGATGCAGAGGCTGGCGGTGACAGGGACCTGCAGGAGCCCCCAGGGCCAAGGGTGTCACCCCTGCCTGGCTCTGTCACACCTATGTGTACCACAGTCTAAGCACTTCTTGGTAGTTAACTCTCAGAGTCAAAGGGCTACCTCTTCGAAATACGGTCTTTTTCTCCGTTTTCTGTTTGAAAACTGTCTTTAATTTTTCTCAAAATTGATTTGAACAATTTTACCTGTTTTGAGATAGGGCATTTCAGTTTAGGACAATACATAGGTAGCTATGGAGGTGAATCATTTGACCAAAAGTGTTTCTGAATATAAAACCAATAAGCCGCATACTGCGAAACAGAGATGGCAAGGTGGCGCATGTGTCCCTGAGTGGACGCTGCGTCCATCTCTGGGCCTGTCTTGATACCAGCTGGACACTGAGGAGAGTCGGGCCTCACTTCATTGAAATTCAGGCACCCCAGTGAGAGCCATGGCGCTCTGTTGCTGCGATCCCTGAGTTCAGAGAACAGGCCCAGTGGTGTGGAACCAAACTGAGGCGAGGTGGCTGCTTGGCTGGGAGGATGCTGACTTTGGGGCCCTGATGAATGAGATTCTGGGGAGTACCCAAAATTTCAGCGTCTAAACAACTAGAACTGAGGGCTGAGGAAGTGGCCAGGCAGAAAGAGCTGCTCCTCCGGCCCTTCCCAGCCCCCCAGGCTCCCTGGCCCAGCAGGGCTCTCAAGACAAACACAGCTGGAAGGCTGGCACTCTACAGAGTCTCGGCCCAGACTAGGTGCCAGGCGGGTGAGCCAGAGACACAAAGGTCTAAGGAAATCTACACACCTTGATGCTGTGCCGCAGAAAAGCTCCTCCAAACATTTCATTTTTCACACTTGTGTGGAGTACCTACTCCATTACCCTTACTCCCTCTCCCCTTTCCTTCTCAAAATAACAATAATTTGTCAAAATGATGCTTGATGTGCCTTTCTGGAATCAAGGTCAGCCAAGGCCTGTAGCTAGTGTTATATTTTTTGGGTGCAGAGCGAGCCAGCGAAGAGTTCTAGAAGCGAATGGAAACTGGAGCTTCTGCTACCTCCTCCCATGACCTTAGCCACCAGTAGGGCTCGTTAAGCCGACGCGTGCTTGCAAAGCCCCACGTTTGCTCTTTTTTTATGACTTGCTTTACAAAAAAACAAATACCACAGAGAAACCGACAAGATCTGGGCTGGTGATTACCTTAGAAGGTCACCCTGAGTCCCACATTACTCAATCCTGAAAGGACACATTCCCCCAAATGTTCTAGGGAAATGTCAAAGGAAGTCAGTAGGGCCCATGACCGTAAATAGCTCTACATTTTCCTTGCAACTTTTCTGTAGCTTATTCTACAACAAAAATAGGTTCCAATGCAAAAATCAGGAATCAATTCTGAAAAATCATCCTTTGCTTCTTTTTAAATATTTTTTTTAAAATTTGATATAGTCAGACTTGTAGTGATCCTCCTGTCTCAGCCTCCCCAGAGCTGGGATTACAGGTGTGCACCAGCATAACAGGTTTTGGGCACGTCTGACACGCCTGGGTTTCTGGCACCGGCACCTCATGCAGTACAGGAGTTCATACCCAAGTCCTTGCCCTTGCCAGCCAGGTGCTTAGACCTCCACGCTCGCTATCTGCCTGGGGCCCATGCTTTGCTTTTCAAAGAATGAATCTGGAGGGGCTGATGACAGTGTTAGGCCAGAAAGCTTCCTTGAAATAGCACTAAATTTTACAAACTGAAGGCCAGAGAATAATGGCAATTGAAAGGAAACATATCAACTTATTCAAATGGAGCTTCCTTTTGGAGATTTACTCTTTTGTATGGAAGACTGCTAAAATTGCAGCCCTTGGGTGCATATGATTACCTTTGCTTGCTTTCTTTTCTATTTCTGCAGGTACCAGAGGCAAATCCTGCACAATGAGTGGGATTAGCGCTTATTCTCTACTCCGCCCCTTTTCTTTCCTTTGGGCAAGCTGCTTCCTGCCTTAGCATTTACCAGCAGTGCCCACGAACAATTGTCTCACTGCTCGTCCCCACTGAAATGGGAACTGTGCTTGGTGAGACTTCTGCAAAGCCTCGCTGTCTGCAGCAGGGCTGGTAGGCTGCTGTGGTGCCCCCTGGGGGCTCGGGGGAGGTGTGCATGTGCTCCGAGAGCCCATACACTCACTTCTGTAGACACACTGGGCTTTAGGAGCACCTTGGTAAAGGGTATAGCAGCTAACCCTTTTCTTTCAGATAGGAAACTGAGACTGTTTCCTATAATGTAATCGTTTAATTATTTGAAAAAGATGACGTCGAATTTTATTGGAGCATCAAAGGGAAAAGGGCAGTTTACTCAGGTGGTTGTAGTTCTTGCAATTAAGACAAAATGGAACAAAGACACTGCTTCGTTGTGGCGAAATGTTGATTCGCAGTTGTCAGATGGCCGCAGAAGCAGCAGAAGAGTTCTGAATGAATCCTTTATTTATACTTTTACCAAGTTTGTATCACAGGACACATGGTTGCTTAGCAACTAATAGCTGGGCTGAACCAGACAGGATGTTTTTTTTCAACAGGATGTTTCTGGCTGGCGCCGCATGTAGTGCCCGGGATCTAACCGCGGTTCCTGAAGCCGCCCAAGCTTTCCCAAGCAGGCGCTTTAAACCACTGAGCCATCCCGCCGGGCCCCAAAACCAATTCATCTTTTTTTTTTTTTTTTCTTTTGCAGTACTGGGGATCAAACTCAGGACTTTGCACTTACTTGCCAGGCAAGCACTTGTGCCACTGAGCTATCTCCCCAGCTCTCAACTCACTTTTGAAGAAATTCATCTGGGTCTCAAAGTAAGTGGCTCACTTCTCGAGCTTTGACTGGGTTGCAAATGTTTCGCTCACTCTAGCAATCACCACAAACGTCCTAAAATGAAGACACTATGATTAGGCTTATTTTCCAAAGGAAGTAACTGACACTTAGAACTGGGTAATGGCAAATCCAGGTTCAAATCCAAATGGTCAACCACCAAACATGTTCTCTTTTCTGATTCCTTTTCCCAGAATAATTTTTTTGAAATATATACATTTCTGACATTTCTGACAAGACGTTATAACATAAATCCTAAGAGTTTATAAACCTCACTACCAAGTTTCTATAAGAAACTCAAAAACTATCACGCTGGGATGGTATAGCAGTGCTGTGGTTTGGATTTCAAATTTCCCTCCCCCCAAAACATTGTCCCCCCAAGACTAATTGGAAGGTGACTGGACCATAGGGGACCTACTGTATCCATGGGGTTCATCTACAGATTAACTAATAATCTGGGATGGCTATTGATAGGTGTTGGAAATTTAGGATTTATGGCCTAGGTGAAAGACATGAGTCACAGGGTGGGACCTTGCTCTCTCTCTTCCTGTCCTTGCTTCCTGGCTGTCAATAAAGGGAAGAAGTTCCTTGGAGCACCCTGCATGGGGCCAAGATCTCCATGAGGAGGCCCTGGAGGGGCACTGGAGGAGGCAGGGCCACCGGCTGACCCCAGGGAGGGAGACAGAGGCGAGTTGGATGCAAGCGTTTCATATGGAAAGGAATACACCAGGCATTATTGGTTATTAACACTAATTTGGAAATTTAACTGCTAACTAAATCAAATTTCCAATAACATGCATGAAACATTTGTCCTGGCATAAAATTTTGCTTTTATTTGTAGGGAAGGGTATGGAGAAATGCTGTTATTCTGGAGTTTTCCGGGCAGTTGTGAATTCCCAGGACAGGGAATTACTCCTGTCCTGGGTGGCTTATTCTGCACAGAAATAGCACCTGAGGCATTGTGCTTCACCAGTGCCCTGCTCCAATGAAAAGATACTGAGAGATTTTTCTACATGCGTGCGCATGTGTGTGCTTGACTGATTTGAAAAATAATGCCCAAACATACCAATCTTTGAAAATTCTCTTTCATTGTTTCATATTACTGAGCTCTGCTCGGCAAGAAGTCATTGAGGACAACCTGAAGCGGTGCATCCTGGGATGTCAGCGTTTTATTTTTTTACAGCTGGAGCCCTTGGCTACTCTCCATGTTCCATATCGGAGGGAAGCACTGCAGACTTTCTGTGGAGATCAATAAAATAATAAGCTGCAAGAGAGGAGCCATGAAAGTATTGGATTTACCACACCACTCTGCCTGTTTACAGCCAGCCTGGCGTGCCCGGCCCCAAGGAGGCATCTGTACGACCCAAGGCTGCCTGGTAAGGCCATGGGCAGTGTCTCACCTAGTGAGGTCCCCCCTCTGCCCATGGTGAGCCCAGAAGTTACTGTACTGATGGGGCTGCCTCCCGCATCTTTCCCTCTTGCTTACAAAAATGCTCCTCCTCTTCCTCTATAAAGGAGAAATGGTTGTAAAGGGTGGGTCACGATTAAAAAGAAGATGGAAAGGCAGTCACGTATCACGAAGTGCTGCTGTCAAATGCTGCAGTATAATCTTTGCTAGTTCCACACTCACTTGTAGGGGGCTCCAGGTATTCAGCCCTGCCACCCGCTTGCTAATGGTCTGCACCGCTACTTAGTAATGCTGCACAAAACAAGGTAAAGTATGAAGCACTGTATTCTTGTAAATTACTAAGCACCTGGCTTTTCCTAAACTAAGTACCTCACTCCCCAGAATCTGATTTATCCTAAACTTGGGAAGAGTTTTATCCCTTTCCAAGGATCTCCATGAAATATAACCATGTTTCAGTGTCCTGCATCAATTTGAGGAATACTATATACAACTTTCTTTTTTTTTTTTTTTTTTTTTTTTTTTTTTTTTTTTTTTTTTTTTTTTTGTCTTTTTGAGACAGGGTCTCGCTATGCAGTTGAGGCTGGTCCTGCGCTCACTTTTGTAGCCCAGGCTGGTCTCGAACTCGCACCAATCCTCCTGCCTCAGCCTCCCAAGTGCTGGGATTATAGGTGTGAGCCACCACGCCCGGCTATATACAACTTTCTAAACTAGAAAAAAATGCTAAAGAATCAGAGTTGTGTAAGGAAGGCATTTTCCGCTGC